>JAOSBP010195410.1:0-13181 GCA_027563825.1 Erythroxylum mucronatum
ATTACCATTGTATCCTTATTTAACAAAAGATAAACAAGTTCTATAATCAGGACATAAAGGTCTATAAGTTTCAATTCTCTCCTTTGATAAATTAGGAAAACAAACAAGGGAAAAGAAATCTAATTTCTCTTCCATTCTTTTCTCCTCTTTTCCCCTCGATATTTCCTTTCCTTTCCCTTGTGCAAATAAGGATCCAAACAAAGGCTTAATGTTAGAAGGGGAATCAGAGAGATATCTCCTTATGAACCTAACTGCATAGAGTCCTCTATTTCCTTTCCAACCATTTGGAATTGGTGCTTTATGGAAGCCATTTTTAGAGAATAATTCACCTTCCTGCACATCAATAACCAAATCAATATGGGCTCTTTTGTCCAATTAATACAATTTCATAAAAAGCTTTTAAAAGCCTTTCATTTTCTCTTTAAACAGGAAAAAAATACCTGACATGTTTGAATCCTCTTTTTTAATTTTGTTTTTTAATAATGGGAATAGAACAGAGGAATTAGAACCTATTATTAGCTTATAAAGGGATGTTGTTGCGGTATCTAGTAGCCAATAGAACTGAATCTACATTTAGAACTTGACCATCAACAAGCTCAACTTGCCTCTAGTAAACCTCTTAATTCCAGGAACAACCTTTATGTCTTCAAATCTGTTTATGTCTAATGCATCAATGTCCAATATAGAGGTCTTCCTTTTTGTGTTCTGAAGCTCCAAAGGGCCCATTAATGGCCTCTTTACCCAAATTTCCCATTGTTTCCCTTAATCAACCAAGTAAAGCTTGTTAACTAGCCAAAATGGTAACCACCTCATCAACAAAATGACTAATTTAAAGGTTGACTTTCCAGATATCTCTTTGGGTAGCATACGAATCTGTAAAACTATTGATAAATGGTATTGTAAAAAGCAAGCCAAGGTTCCCCTGAGGGAAATTTGAAAAGCACATAACTTAATTTAAAAATATTAACTTCACAACAAAGACTTTAGGGTTTTTTTTCATGAAGGAGATTACACTAGACTCTATACTTTTGATAATTTTTTTAACTATTTTCTATTGTTGTCTTATGAATATTTTTGAACCTTGTTTAACATTCAATTTTTTTATGGAAATTGTTGTAATTGATGTCACTTATATGTAATTACATTTAGTAATGGAAGCTTTGAACAATATGAATGATTCTAATAATTGTGTCAAAATAAATTTAAAGGATGGTGTGTGTAATGATACCATATAAATGTATTTAATCTCATTGATGGTTGAAAAAGTGCATAAGGAAAATCGAACGACTACTATCTTTTCCAAATCTGATTGGAAAAATATTAAATAAAGTCTTGAAACAAAATTTAGTAAGGAGTATACTGATGTTCAATTGATTAATAAGTATAATGGATTAAAAGCTAGATTTAAGAATTTCAAAAACTTACTTAAAGAAACGGGAATTGGTTAGAACTCCTTTACTGGTGAAGTTAATGCTATAAATGAATGTTAGAAAAACTTATTTAAGGTAAAATATGTCTTTGCTTTATTAATATATATCATATTATAAAGTATTTATGCTTATGCTTACTTTTCATCATTATAGGTTCATAAAATGGTTCACAAATTCAAAAAAAAAAAAAAGGATGCCAAGAGTTTTAAGACTTGTGCCATACTTTTAAAGATACTGTTGCAATTGGTTTGCATGCACATCCATAAACTAAATCTCCATTGAATAGTACAGAAGAGGAACATATAATTGATGTTGATAAAGATTGCTAAAAAGCACATTAAGTTATAAGTTTTCCATCTAAAAGAAACTAATCTCCTAAAAATAAGAAGGCAAAAAAGGCACACTCTAATATTGTAGAAGTGATCATGGTTATAATTGGGGGACAATAAAAAGGAAGAATGATTTACTTCAGAAGAAAATGACTGCAACATCATCCACGGTAGAGAATGGACTGCAACATCATCCACGGTAGAGAATGGATCTAGAGCTTCAACAATTAATCAGGAGTTTAGGATAATGATGGAATGTTTGAATTCCTTGTATGAATTAGGTGTTGAGGGTGTGCAATATGGAAAAGTCGTGAAGGCTTTTTATGATTCTCCACTCTATAGGTATGCTTTTATGGAGATGGAAGATGTCGGGAAGCTGGATTGGATTATATCACTTTAGTTATATTTTCATTTTATTTCATATTGAATTCTTATTAATTTGACACTTCTATATAAAAAACTATTCCATAGTTTCAACATTTTAAGTTTGTGTTTTGTATGAAAGTTTGACCGAATGTTTTTATGTTTTGTATGAATATTTTAAATCTATGTTTTGTATCAATATTTTAAGCCTAAATTTTATTAGATATTTTGAATGAATGCTTTATTAATTATTTAATATTGGTATTATAGATGCACAAATTCCTTATTAGATTTCAAATCTAATTTTGATGATAACTGATGAAAGTAATCATTATTTCTCTAGCTAAGGAAGAGAACAAATATTTTCCTTTACAAAAGCAACCAATTAGAATTTCTGCTATATTTGGTCATTATTGGATATTAGACCTTTTGAACGAGCATCCTACAAGGATTTATAAAAACTTGAGAATGAGCATGATAATCTTCTTGAGCTTATGTGATGAGTTTAAAAGTTTAAGAGTCTTAAATACAACAAGTCATTTGATTATGGAGGAACGAGTAACAATTTTCTTGATGACTACAGGGCATAGTGAGATAAATAGAGTTAATGTAGAAGGCTTTCCACATTTGACCTAGACAATTTCAAAGTACTTTTGTAAAGTCTTGTAGGAAGTTAATCGTTATGCAAAAAGAGTCATTAGCTTTTGAGATTCAACATAATTCAAAATTCTTTTCATATTTCAAATACATTCATATATTTAATTACTATTTTAATTATATCCTTATAATTAATAATTATTTTAATAGTATAATTTTATTTTTAGGATTGTATAGGAGCAATAAATGGTACACATATTGATGCATATGTTCCGATCAATTAACAAATACCATATATGGGTAAAAGAACTGATCCAGCCCAAAATATTATGTGTTGTTGCTTATTTAACATGTGTTTTATATATGTAATTGCTGGACGGGAAGGTACTGTAAATGACTCTCGAGTTCTTTTACAAACAATGACAAATCCAACGAATCAATTTCCTATGCCTATAAAAGGTATTATATATATTATTTTAAATAAATGTAGTAATTATGATGAATTTTTAGTAATTTTTTAAACATTATGTTATTGATATGTTATGTAAGTTTTGTTTGGTTGATTCAAGCTACATCAATATGTTTGGATTTCTTTCACCATATTATGGTGAGAGATATCATCTACGAGATTATACAGGAAGAGGAAGACCTCAAGGTCCTTATGAATTGTTTAACTATATGCATTCTTTATAAGAAATGGTATTAAAAGATATTTTAGCATTCTAAAAGCAAGATGCCATATACTTTCAAACATGTCGAGTTATGATATGAAGAAATAAAAATAAATCGTTTTTGTTTATTATGTTATACACAATTATATTATAATGTATGGACAAAGCGATGAATTATTTGACAATTTTACTACAAATGAAGAACAAATTAGGGAAAGTGAAAATGAAGATGGAAGTTTTTAAGTAGAGTATAATATCACTCCAACACAACTTTGAAGTATATCTTGGAAATGAGATGAAATTGCTAGACAAATGTGAAATGATCATATTAGTTCTAATTGATTTATGTTTCTTTTTGTAAATGATAGTACTATTATATTTTGAAGAATTATAATATGATGAACATTTTTTATTAATTAGAATGACTTAATGTAATTTTTATAATCTATAGAATTTTATTATATATAATTAATGTGTAAATTTCTTTAATTATATAAATATACATACATTTTATTTCTAACCATAATTAGAATTAATTAATTTCAAAAGAATAAAATATATAAAAATAATTAACATAAAAGTATAATTAAAAAATATAAACTTGATGATAAACTCAAACATATTTTTGTTTTAGTTTTTATTACAAACCTTAACTAAACATATTTTTGTTTAAAATTTTTATATTAGAAATTTCAGCTAAATAATTTTGTTTTTTACTAAACAATAGAAATAGAAATAAAAAAAAACTAAAAACTGCAATAAAGTTTTTAATCGAAGTAAAACCAAATGGGCTCTTAAATAACCAAACACTAAAATCAAGCTGTAGCCATCGGCACCCATAAGCCATTACCAGCATTGCTTGTTCCTTCTCCAAATCAACAGATGTCGCCTGCTAAAGGCTGCACCATTCTCAACTCTTCAGTGATTGTGGTTTGTAATTAAAGAGCTGTAACTTTCTTTCATGGGTACCATTTGATTGTCATCCCAAATCTGCTTACTTGATAATATTTCTTTGAGAAATTTCGCTTACGTGGGAGTGCTCTTCCAGGCTTCCATAAAGGGCAATGTAATTTGCAATTTCTTCAGCTTTTCTATGACCATTGCAAATTGTGTAACCAATTTGTTCTTTTAAAGTCTTTGTGGGAGTCATATTTTTGGTAGATATGGAGGAAGAGGAACATAGGGAGGATCCTTATTTTTTTTCCTCATCCTTTCTCTCTTCTTCCTATATAAGGTGGGATTTAGCTTGCTTCTCTATTGGTTCTTCTAGTTCTTTCCTACTTCTAAGTGTGATAGCCTTAACTTACTCTCTTAGATTTGCTTCAGCATAGCTCAAGAGGCTCCCACATTTCATATAGATAATAAATTACCATTTGACCCACTTAAACTTCCAGATTGTGAATAAAAGATGGCGTGGTTCTTAGCTAATTCTTTGAACTTCCTCCCAACCTCTTCTGGGCCTCATCCATGCTTATGATCTTGTCCAATTTTGAATCCCATGAATTGGACTCTTCTTGTTGAAATCTTGGTAGGCTTTAAATTCCCATATGAGTCCTTGTATTATTAGACCAAAAGAAATCTGGGTGGTTTTGCCACCCTGTATTGTATGTGTTTAAATAAGGATGATTACTTCCCCCACCAAATTGTGCTTCATTAAGGTTGAATTGCTCCATCTTGTTGTTTTGCACTAGGAAACAATAAGCTGTGATATTATTCTCTTGTCTGTATAGCTTGCATTCGTGCTGAAATGCTTTGGGTGGAAAGAAAGAGGTGGTTTCCAGGCTATTTAATTATTTAGTGGGGTTATCGATTTTAGCCTGCAATGTTATCACTTAATCTACTTTAATCATTCCTTCTGGATATAGGAAGGTTAACTATTGTCTACTTCATTCTGATGTCCAAATACAACTATCATTTGCCATCTCTTTAAACAAATCGTGTTTCGCTTGCAATGGTAGTTATATAATTCCTTGATGATAAACATTGAATCCTAGTCTTATGAAGTCCATAAGGGTCCTTTGCTCTCAATAATGTATTTCATTCATCATCGTCCTTTCTATTTGTTCTTAATGTTTAGCTCTTTAGATTCCTCATTATTGCCTTGTGATTCCTAGATTGATATGTCTTTTACTTTGTGTCCAAACTTCCTTCTCTTTTTTTTTTAATTTTTAATTTCTTGTGATTAGGTTCCATAATCATAAGAAAGGGTAATAATTCCTTAAATTAAAGGAATTCAAACTATCCTAATGCTAAAATCCCCAAAAACGGTGCAAAAACTTGTTGGGCAAGTTTTATATATAATAAAACTCTCAATACCCACAAGTATATATATCGTATCTTGTAGTATTAAAAGGTATCGTTTCCAGGAGGATTATGCAATACCTAACAATCTGAACCTAACTTTGTCTAAGGTGACATGAAATTGAATTGAATAAAAAATAAAATAAAGTAAAATAAATAAATAAACAAAACAAGTAAACAATAAAATAGTTGAGTTGCTAATAAATTTGAGATTAATCAAGATTGAAAACTTAAGAACAATTCTTTCCTTATTTTGTTCACTTAATCTTGTTAATTCAATTTATGTGTTTGATCCTAGATTTCCTAAGGTATTGATTACTCTCTCTCAAGACCTAATCAATTAGCCCTAATTGAATCCGAAATTTCTAGATTTATAGCCTCTCGATTCACAAAACCTTTCTTAACGCTTTTAATTAGATTTGAAGTTATCTATTAGATAATCAATTTCTTACATAAGATCTCTATTTGAATGATTTTTAATTTGATAATTGCGTGACTTATTAAACTACCAACTCTGGTTGTGCAATCTAATATGATTACTTTTGACTCACTCTCTTAATTTGTTATCAAAGTATGGGCATGCACAATTATCACAAATACTAGAATGTGTTGAAATCAACAATAATCAAAATCACAAAATAAAATAAATAATAACTTTAGAACACCATAAACATGTTTAACATCTTAAATTTCCAATTACACATCAATACTAATAAAAGAAACAAGGAGAAAATAATAAAAACTGTGATTGCTCCTTGATCTGCAAAGCTCAAATTTTATGATGTTGTTCTTAATCTCTCCACTTTGATTCAATTTGTGTAGCTACTGCATATTTTTTTGTCTTTCACGTTTTCAAATAGTAGGTTAGTGTCCTAGGGTTGTTTCTAGGGTTTTCCCCACTTCATTTAATTCCCAAAATACCCCTAAACCCTAAAAGATATGAAATAGGCAGCTCTTGGAAAGAGTTGTCACAATCGTGTCATGGGTATCATAATCGCGCATATGGAAATTTGCTTCTATCATGATTGTGACTTGCACTGCTTCATTCAGACTCCATCTTCTTCATTCTTTAGTTTCCTAGTTTCCATCACTAACAAACATATTAAACACTTCTTAAAATAAAAAATTATGACCCAATTCTTGCTCTAAACTAAATAAACATTTAAAATACATAAAAACATTAACAATAACATGATTCTAAGCCTATACACATGATAATCATTTAATAAACACTTAAAAACATACTTAAACATCTAAGAAAACATAGTATAATATACACCTATCAATAGTTACTGTCACAATAATTGGCAAAGTTAATGCTTATGAAGTGGATCACAAATTAGTAGAAAGAATTTCATACTCCTGATCGACACTCTATTTATACTATCACTCATCTAATATTGAGAAGTTTGAAGGATGGAACGGTAAAATTTATTCTTAGCAAGCCTAAAGAAGAGAGTCCAAATTTTTATAAAGCCTCCTTTAGGCCAATAATGATCATTACTATAGTATTTTCTCATAAAGAAAGCATTAGTAGTCCTCTATTCCACTTTATCCACCCTAATGGACATGACCTGTATGCCAGTCATGTCAATGGACATTTCATCTAGGTTGTAGATCCATTTATGTGTGATTCAGATAGTGAATATTAGATCGATGATGATTCTAATAGTGATGATGAACTTTTTGTCCCTGGATGGAGATAAAAGCCAAGCAAAAAGTCTAAAGAAAGATGCTCTTTGCCAATAATTTCTCCAATCCCTATGGAGATCCCCAAAACACTACCTTGCATGATGAAGTGATCATATGAGGAAGATTTTCCACCTTTGAAAACCTAGAAGAATAAAACCATTAGGGTATCTGTAAGGCCATACTTAAGATCAATAGGTATCAATCCATATTGCAATCATTACTAGTTTCTCTGACAGAAGAAGTACTAAATTGGCATATATAAAATGTTATAGAACAAATCAATATCCTTCTCAGAATAGATTCAAAGCCTAATGGTCTATCGTAACAAACACAAGGACTAAATTCAAAGGTTGATGTTATAACTCTTTAAGTGTGATAATTACATCAACGACTACTCAATCAAGTTGCCCAACTTGATTATGATTTAAGAAGATATATTGATCAACACTATTGTGGACTAGAATTTTCTACGAAGGAAAGAGGGCTATACAAATTTTGAGAAGTGCTTGAAAGAATTGAGTCAGATATTGTTAAAGACCAATCCAGAGTTATATATTAACCATGCCCCTTGACATTTCTAGCTGTAAGACCTACTTATAACACTCCATCATATCCTAACACTATTGACTACAGAAAAGTCTTCAAAATGTCTTATCCATTGTTTAGACAAACCACTGCAAATTGTTAAAACCTTCCATGCCAAACTTGTCAATACAAGACATTCCGTTAACTTCTGAACCTTTACAAATCAATACACCACCAACCTCTCCAACAAAAGAAAGACCTTCCCTGGAGATAACAAAAGAACCCATGCCTAATCAAGAATTCATAGCTACCCTTTAACTAGTTCCAGATAGCTCTGAAAGTCACACAGTACTAGATAACTCTGATAGTCACACTGACAGCTAATATTTTGATTCTTTTATAAAAAACTCAAAGGCTCTGAATAAGTTGTAGATCTTACTCAAATATCTCAAATGAAGATGGTTATTTCAAACTCTTTTAAACCAAACAGAAGTTGAACATGAGGTTGATGATGTTGAGTTAATGATTGAACTAGTCAGACCACAAGTAACCCCTATCTATAAACCTACATTTACACCTTGCTTTACTTTTGATGATGTCCCACTAATAAAATGAAGAAATTAACTGCATGAATTCAGTTCTTGGATAGATTTTTAAATGACAAGGCCAAATATATTTCTTAACGACAACTTAATAAAATTTATCTCTAGAATGACGAGAACTTTAAGAGAATAGTTCCAAAGCCTTGATGAATACAGATGCATGCAAGTCCTACAAGTCTCAAAAGCTAATTCCATTTTAGGAATGATCCATAAAGAATTCGTTGGATATTTCCAGCTTATTAATTGACAAAGAAAACATGAGTATTTTGAAATCAAGTATTTCTTTATGAATAGGAAAGATTTGCATAAGCATTTTCAAAAAATGTCTGAAAAATATTATATGCTCAATGGATTTACTTATGACAATCTTTGGTATACATTCATTGCTTCCCTTCCTAATAAGTTAGAGCCAGAGCTAAAAGGAATAATTAATTCTCTTCATAGAGACATGTCTAAAATCTTTCTTGGAGAAATCTATCAACTAGCTTTGGTAATGCTTGATAAATTATGTGAACAGCATATGTTTTTCAAATCTGTGTTAAAAGGTGGACCTTATCTCAAACAAGCAAGTAAGAAGCCTTACTTAAAGATCAAATGCAAATACATGGAGAAATATGCATGCAATACAAAGAAGGATAAGCACTTCAAAAGAAATTCATTATGAGTTCACCCTTTCAAGAGAAGGAAGAAAAAAAGGTTAAGATTCTTTAAGCGGTGTGCTTTTGAAACTAGAAAGCCAAACTGGTGTTACCTTTGTGGACAACTAGGTCATTATGTAAAAGGTGTCCTAAATAGTCTAAAAAGGATATAGAAATCATACAGTCCATTAAGGCTATAATGCCTATAAGAGATGACGAGGACATAAAGTCTCGTTTTGAAGAACAGTCTAGTGAAAACGAAGAGACATTGTTTGCACTACCTAACTATAAATTTACTGATGATGAAGCCTCCTCTCTTGATGATGAAGATGACAAACCAATGCACATGATGAAGCAGCTTTGTTTTAAGCTAGAGCCCAGGAAGCTAGTAGTAACATGACCATATGTCAAACTTCAGTTGCTTATAGAAAAGTATCACAAACTAATCTCAGCTATTAGTTACATGGATACAAGCTCATATAGTTGTGTAATATAACCACATATTCTTCCCACAGAATAATGACAACCTTATGAAGAATACTTTACTACAGATGACAACAAATCCTTCAAAATAGACCTTATCATGAAAAGAAAGATTGGGATAAAGTTTTTCCCAAGTTGTATCATTTGGATAAACTATTAGGAAGCAATCTTCCTGGTCATGACATCCTTATTGTCATGGATGTCTATTTCCAAGTAGAAAAGTTACAAATCTTTCCAAAAGGTATTCGTTACAAACAAGATTTTTGTGAGTACACTAAAGACCACATCATCATTAAGCCTGAAGATGTTGTTATTGGATTTGACGATATTAGGAATCAACTCTTACAATATTGCCTAGAAAGTCATGGCCATTTCAATCATCCACATCTATTATTGAAGAATTTAGAATTTTATGTCTAATTTCCATTCAAAAAGGATGAGGAAATTATTCTAACAAAGGTCACTCATCCAGGATTGAATCAAGATGACTTAAAGATGGCACAAGAGGAGTGTGTTAAACTTTTGAAATAAGGACTGATCAAACGAATTAAATCAGATTAGACATGTCAAGATTTTTATGTGGAAAAAAGAGTTAAAAAGAACATAGGAAAAAAGAGGTTAGTTATTGATTACAAGCCTCTAAATAATTTTCTTCAAAATGACGAGTTTCCTCTGCCCAAGATAAATAAATAGGTCTTATTTCTGAAAGAGGCAAAAATATTCTCAAAGTTTTATTTAAAATTTGGATTTTGGCAATTAGGTATTGACCCAAAAGATTGGCATAAGACAGTATTATGCATTCCTAATGCCCAATATCGATGGATAGTCATGCCATTTGGGTTAAAAATTGCCTCATCATTATTTCATAGAGTCATAGCAAGGATGACGACATCCTATCAAGTTCTTTAATTTACATTAATGATATCTTACTTTATTCTTAAACTCAGCAAGAGCATCAAGCTCTATTAAAACATTTTTTTGGATCTTACAAAGAAGTATGAAATTATGCTCTTAGCCTGCAAAAGCCAAATTGTATAAGCCCATATAAAATATTTAGGTATAAAATTTCATGATGGTTTTTACCAGCCCGACCCACATATTGCTAGTGAACTACTAAACTTCCCAAACATAAATCATACTGTTAAACAAATCCAACAGTTTATGGGAATTGTCAACTATATTAGGGATTTCATCCACCACATATCAAAACCTGTTAGTTAGTTGTTAAAATTATTGAATAAAAAGTCACCACCATAGGGCCCTAACTAGACAAAGGTAGCTAAGTAATTAAAGAAGAGTAGTCAGCATCCACCTCCAATAAAGATTCCTAATAAAGGAAAATGAATCTCATAGGCTAATGCTAGTGAAGGTTTCTGGGGAGCAATTTTAGTAGATGAGATAGAAGGAAAGATGTTTTTACCATGGACATACTAGGGAACAATTTAAACCTCAAAAAAGTATTATAACATAAACTACAAAGAGATTCTAGTACTTAAAAAAGGTATAGAAAATTTTAATTTCCACCTCAGCCTTTATCTTTTTACAATAAAATAGACAATACGTCCTTCCCAAAGATACTAGATCCAAACAAAAAACTTCTACTAGAGAGTTAATTACTTCACTAGAAAATCCTCTCTTGGTCTCAAAAGCATATCAACCTAATCACTCCTTATAGAACTATTCCTCTCGTTTTTTCAATAACCAACCTACCTAGTACTAGCAAGCTAAAGAAGTTATTTCCTCCTATTTCAAACACACCCATTACTATTGATGAGATAGCTTCTCTTACCTAGCTAAGCCTTTTCTATTACCTTCATCTCTCTCTCAACCAAGCAAACTTACATTGTTGTCCATCATTGTTTAACATTTAGACACTATATCTTATTGTATTTTTCATTAATGATCCGCTCTTAAAGAATGCATTGTGCTACTTATGGGCACTCTTTACCCCCTATGCATGTGCTATCTCTCTTCCTCCCTTATAGATCTATCAATATTTGTGTGATAGAGAAAATGAAGGTTTCCTCTTATGGACTTTCCTTTAGTGGTACCAACCATTAATGAGAAAGAGGACTCAACTTTCACAAATTATTAAGGATCTCAGGTTATAAAGACTCCATTAAAAAAGCAAACTACTCAATCCTTTTCTGTCCTTCATCAACCTTATATCACATCACATGATAGATCCATCTATTTTGAGAACTAGGCATATTTCTAGCATACCTCATTTCAATGGCTAAGATACAAGGAAAATATCCTTAAAGGCTTTAGGCACTTTTTTAAGGACCTAAATCATTTTCATAAATATGCACTATCAGTTGTGTCTACGTCTATTAGACCTTACCTAGGAGAATTATTCCTAAATAATCCTAAATGCCAGACTTTGACATCCCAGACAACCTTATAAACTTAGACCTAGACACTGCTAAACCATCTCAGACCCATGTCTCCTCCTTCCAGAGTGTCCAAGATCTAAATAATGATATTCCTATATTAATGAAGAGGAGCTAAATAAATTTTTGAAAGATTTACGCATAAAGGAAGTGATCCCCAATAAAAGACGGAGAAGAACTAATGATGATAATGAAAGCACGAGTGAAGGAGCTTTCCTATCAAATCTAAAATTGTGACAAGAACATATCCCACAAGGATGATGATTAGAATTCCTCTTATTAGTATTATGAGTCCTTTTGTTTAAAGTTATTGTTCATATGTTTTTTATTATGTGGCTTTGTTCTTATCCATTTACTGTGAGATGTGATATTGTTCTTATCTAGGATAGTTGATGTGAAGTTGTTCATATTTAGAATAGTTGATGTGATGTTATTATCCATTTAAAGTGTGACGTGGCATTATTCTTATTCATATATGTTTGTTAATCTCTTTTACCTATATAAGCAAAGGATCTCTTCTATTGTATCTAAACTTTATTGTATCCGAAAAATATTACTATTTAATAAAAGTTGTGCATTTTCATAACCCAATTTAGCTCTCACACACGAACCACATGAAGCATGTGTCAAACCGAAAGAATCACTCATACAATTATCCCAATCAAACCACAAGAGTTAAATTTACTTCTGTCATACAGAGATATAAGTATGCTTTGCATTTACCTTTATATAAGGATCTTGTGCATTAGAAAGTATTATACCTATAAACCTGTTCGAGTTTTAATTTATATAAGGAGGATTGGTCAACTTAAATCCCTAAGATCAAGCCTTGTGTAACACCCTACTCTCATAGGCCATATTCTCGAACAAACTGACAGTATTCGAGAATAGACTCTACAAGGATGGTGTGATAGGACAGTCATTCTATCATAACCATTAAAAACTTTTAAAGCGTCACACGCATATTTCGGAAAACCAATAATCAATTTTGGCCTATTTTATTCATAAACATTTTCAAACACAAGTGCTACAACCATTATACATATCACCATAATTTTAGTAGTCACTCGGGCCCATTACATACAAAACACTTTTAGTCATAATGTCATTACATTACAAAATCATTCACATACACATTGTACAATACTTGTGAATAC
>JAOSBP010195451.1:0-13174 GCA_027563825.1 Erythroxylum mucronatum
CTGTTGGTCTCTATAAACTCGAGACCTCTAGTGACGAGACGTTCACCAAGATTCCATTTGTTAAGAGCAAGAACACAGGAGAGTGTGGAGGATATGGAGTCCTTGAGTAGCAAGGGATGGCACTCCTCCGTAGACCATGAACCGTCGGGAAGCTGATGCTTCATCACCCAATCTAAACATTCGGGAAATAACGGCTTTTCTCTGGAACTAGGGACCATGGCCACCCATGCTGTGTCGTAGGGAGATACTGACACGTCCACATTCCTCAACATTTCTGACAATTTTTTCTTCATCATACTCTCTTCAGTTCCATATATCTGAGTGTTTAGAACACACAGAAGTTTGAGCTTATGATCCGTATATTACTGGAAATCAACAACTTGAAATCACAAACTTACTGATGTAGAAATCAAACTACGATCGAGTGATCTGGGGTCTAGCTGCTGCAACTGAGACGTCACTTCTGTTGGGGAAATCAGATATAAGACGCATAGATTGATGAATGCAATTAGAGTACTTAGTACAAGATGATTAAGTTAGATGACTAACCAAAGGATGAAAAGTGGCGGGGCTTCCTTTGGCCATGGATTGTAGGAAGCGTGGGGACGATAGCACTGTTCGCAACCAACATGTCTACTGAGTGAATCTGAATGATGGATGGGATTTGGTTGTGGGGGATTTCAATGGAAGGTGGGTATTTATAGACGATTTCATGTCTGCCAGTGATGAAGTGTAGAAAGAATTCAACGATAGAGCTTAAGACCGAAGAAGGCTGTAACAGTTTTGAGCACGTTTCGGACGCCAGGTGTTTGTCCGTACGCGGACTAAAATAGAAGAACAAATTGATAGTAACGTTTAGAAAACAATTATTTTAACTATAAAATTGTGATTTTAGATAAAATGATATAAAATTTCACAAAAAAAACTCTTGATATTCCACGTTACGAGTGCTTAAATTCGAAACATTTATGTATAAACTCGCTGTTAAAATAATAATTACAAATTAAAACTCTAAATTTAAATATTTTTAACAAAATCAGATTACCTGTTTTATTTTAAATGTTCAAATTTATCTCATCACATATTATATAAGACTTGCATAAATATACAGATAATATAAATTGAAACAGCGGCTAAAACAGCAAAAGTACAAAAGCATATGAGCTGGTGGCTATTCATAATATCATTTTCGTCATTATCCGCTCATTTATTATGTTGCTCGTAAGAGACGAAAGAAGTCTAGTCTAGGTTCAAGTATTCTTGACGAGCCTATGATCTGGTCGTCGCCGTCTATAATATCATTTATTATGTTTTTCGTAAGAGATGGAAGAATGACAAAACTAAGATCAAAGATGCCGATTGGAATTGCAGCTTGTATGGCTTTTGGATAATATTGTGTATATATATATATATATAAAATCTTTGATTGGAATTGCGGCCAAAACTCTACCAAAATACTAACTTGAACGTCAGAGGGGTCTCTTGGGAAACAACCCCAGGCGTGCCTTTGTCTGTTTTGCAGGTATCACATAGTTAGAATTGCACAGGTTATGGATCAAAACGACAACAATCCGATTCAGCAGAATCAGGCTGAACCATATATATATATATATATATATATTAGTCAAATAAAATTTCATATTTTTATGTAAACATAAAACAGCACCAATAACATTAAGTAGAAATTTCGTTATGACGCGAGGTCCAACAATACTTAAAAATTTTAAAAATCTCTAATATTTTTAAATTTTTAATAAATTCTTTATAATTTTTAATTTTGTAGAAATACTTTCTTTTGGATATTGATTAAAAAATAATGATAAAACATATTTCATAAAAATAAAAATATTATATATTGATTAATCATATGTTATTAATATGGTATCTCAACTTAGCTCTAACATCTGACTTATATTTAAATTAATAATTTAGATCATATTTAAAAGTTGATTCAAAGTAATATTAATTTGCATTTGATACTTATTATGCTTATAATTTAATATTATTTTTAGTTAATCATACTAATCCAACTAAACTTAAATTAAATTTCATTATGCTGACTAGAAGGTTTCATTCCCGCAAGCATCTATGAATTAAAAATTGATACTTATAACTAATACTGTTGACCTTATCATTATTTTGCATTAAAAAAATATTATGGATGCTTTTTAAAACATCAATTTGCAGGCGTAAAAATGTAGTTAATAGTTAGACCTAAGCTTATGTGGATGGCATTATGGAACGCCATTTCTGACTACATATATATAATAACACATACAAAAAATGTAGAAAATGAAATTTGTTTGTATTAATTAAAAAGTATATATTAAAAGTATCAATCAATGACTCTAATTCGACAAATAAGTGAAATGTGGTTAATTATATATAGGATCAAAATGATATTGTTTTGAATAAAAAATATTGATTTACTTAATTAATTCTTTAGTTATGAAATAAAATAATAATATTTTATTAATATAAGTTGAACTCAATTCAAATTTAACATAGTAATTTTATATCAAATTAAATCGAACTCATTTTGCCATTTTTAATAATGAATTATGAGGGGGTAAAATATGAATATTATTGTAACTAGATTCAACGACTATCCAATAATTCGGCTTAAATGCTGACGAGAGGATGCACTACTTAAATTAATTTGAATTTAATAATAACCCGGTCATAATTCAATTTAAGCCTCCCTAAACAATAGACGTCAGTCTTTGCTTTAAAATAAAATAACTACAGTTTGGTAGAAGATTATACATTATATACTTTGGTCAAAATTTTAAAACATTATTTCATCGAAAATACTTAGGGTAATTTTGGATTTAGGTGGAGGGATGGATGTGGATGGGAATGGAATGGAATGTCCAAATGACTCAGGCCATTGTTTGGGAATCTATTTTGAAACATGATGGAATGACAATTGATGGCTTTGGAAGCCATCCTTTTTCATCCAAAATTTAATGTTTTGTGACCTCCCAAATTGGGGAGTCAGGGATGAAATGACATGATTTTTCTTCCAAACTTTTTCTTATTTTATTTAAATTTATAAACGATAGAGTGACCCACCCCATTTCATTACATTCCATTCCATCTTAAATTCCCAGACATAACCTTACATTCAAAATAAAATAACTACAGTTCTTGAAAGACTCGTAAAGCGGTTTGAATCTGTCAAAATGTGGAGTTCCCCAACAAATTTTACACGCCAACCTATAAATGCTTTGAACTTGCATTAAGAAGTACTTAATGTGAGTGTGAATTTAACAATGACCTTCAATTGACATTATACCATTCTCTCTTATTTTAAGCCTCATTAAAAGATAGACATCATATGAATGTTCAGAACCTTGAAAGTCTTTACTTCGAAAATTAAATAATTAAATTTTGGTAGAAGAATATATATTATATCATAGATTTGGTCAATTTTTTCGTGAAAAATATTTTAATTTTTCTTCTTTGAATAACCAATTAATCAGTCAAACTTTAAATAATAACAATCGTAGTTAATTCTTATAATTTAAAGTAAAACTTAGAAAGGAACAATAAGTGAGAAAATTTAGTATTTGTTTTACATTATTTTTATATAATATTTTATATTATTATTTTTCATGACTTTTTATAACAACCAAAACATAATTCAATAGTTCAATGTTCGAGGTCAAGTTATTAGGTGATGGTTAACGTTAATCTACCTTGTAATCCTTATTAAGGGATTATAATATACCAATTATGATTAATAATGATGTTGAATAAAAATTTACTTTCACAATTATTATAATTATGATTATAAGTCACATTATCGAATCACAGAAATAATCATTTTGTAAATTACAACGAAAAAGTTGCATATAATTGATAATCATCTCGTAAAAGGAGAAATCTTGGCAACCCGTTTAATTAACTTCTAATATGTTTAAACAATTTAATGTTTTTTTCTGAACCCAAATTTATGTTTACTAAAAATATTTTATTTAATTTATGGAAGTCTTATTCAACGACTTTTAGTAAAGTAGCATATTTGCATCATAAATTTTCATCAATTAAATATTATTTGATTGTCTATCTCCGCTTACATATATACACATGTTTTTTTGTTTCTTACACTCATTTTTATATAAACTTTTATTTATATAGAAAACAACTTGAAGAAGACATTAAGATGGGTAAGTTGGTGCAAGGTCCTAGGTTCGAACTCCGATAACGGGAAAAAAAGGCCGCTCTATTAGTACATTGACTGAGTAGATACCGTAGTTTACCTCCCTCACACAATATCGGGCCGAAGTGTGGGGGCGCCTAGAGTGGGCGTTCCACCTTTTGGTGCAAGATGGTAATGCATGAGGTAGGTTGATATAAGACGTTTTAAAAGCTGTTAATTGATGGCAAGAAATAATTAATAATTTTTTACTTTTTAACATAAATGACTCATCACATCAGTAAAGAAAATAGGATTCCTTTTTTAAACAATTATTTTAATGCTTGAGTGGAAGTACTAAATTCTATTTTTATATTATAAAGGGATTGAAAAAAGAAAAAGGTGCGGTAACAGTACGACTGGACATTACATTATCCAGCCGCCGTAAAAGAAAGCTAGGAGGCGTTTTTGAAGTGTAAATGGCTGCGGTTATTTCTTTCTGCCACAGTTCAGTCGAGCTCGTGACTCGGAAGTCATTCGGCAGCCCCAGCGTTCTTTGACGGACTGAAGAAGAGCTTGATCAATTGGATTCCACTAGATCTGATCACGGCGGCGGTAGCGATGGCAACTTTTTTGTTCGATTCAAATTATCTTTTAAAAGATTTAGAGTTTGAGTTAAATTTGAGTTTGGATTTCAATATTTTAATAAAATAATATTATTTATTTAATTTTGATGAAATTGAAATCGTTTAAATTTGGTTGTAATTAAGTTCAGGCCTAAATTACAACCTCAAAATTATTCAAATTTTAAATTTAGCATAAAATTTAATGACACGTTTTTTTGAAATTAAAATTTAATGACACTTACTCAATTTATTGTCACTCTTAAATAGTGATCCTTGATATACAGTGGTTCTATAATATAAATAATATGTATTTTTAAAATAATAATTTAATATTATTTTGTTATATCATAAAACTTGCGAGTAATGCCAGACACAACTAGGTGATTCATGAATAATAATCATATAAATATCTTAGTTTAATTACTCTTTAAAAATAATAATTTCTTTTTCATAACATATATGGAAAATAAAAGATAGAATCTCTTATACAATTTAAGATTATTAAAAAATTGTTTATAATTTTTAATTTTTATTAAAAATATTAACTTACACTTTTATAAAAATAATGGTACAATATATATGCCATTAATATTACACATTATATTTAAGGACATTTCCTTATAAACTTCTAAGAGATTTAAAGACATTTACCTTGTACCTTGGCTAGTAGAGTGAAATGAAATGAAAATAGACTCTATTGTCATAATTGTCATAATGGATTATACAAGCGTATGCTGTGAGATAGAGACGATGAAGAATAAAGAAATATTATGCAAATTATTTTTTAAAAGGGGCTTCCAATAATTGATATTGCTCAATGACTATAGAAAGATGTTTTTTTCATTATTTTTGTGGTCAATACCACTCAAGGAAAGTCCATAACAAGGAACATAAAAAAGTCTGAACATAAAAAGTGGGAAGCACACGAGTCCCAAATATTCCTAAGGGATAAGAAAGAATCTTTAAGGAGGGTGGAAAGATAAAGTGGACTCCAAAGATTCTTTTACAAAAATAACGACGCTTTAGAAAAGACACATGCATTTCCACAATAGATTATATCAGCCTGGATGACATATTGCTAGTGACTACTGCATTTTCCTAATGACAATCTCACAATAAAACAAATACAACAATTCTTTAGAATTGTTAATTATATTAGAAGATGAGATTCTTTTTTATCCTTTAGGAATATTTGGGACCCATGTGCTTCCCACTTTTTACTATTTGCTTTTTAAAGTTGTGTGAATGATTGTATCTAGGGAATCTTTTCCCTAAAGTTATTTTTTTATTCCTTTGCTTAGTCTATAAAAGCAAGGCTTCTCTATCGTTGTATTCAGACTTGGTTACCCTTGAAATCAATAGAAGTTTGTGTATGTTTTCTCATTCTATGGCTTCTCTCTAAAGATTGGGCTTATTACCAAACGAAAAATAAGAATTCGTTTCTTTCCTAATTGTATGCTATGGATCAAAGTTCTTGGAAGCAATCTACTTGACTTAGATATTCTTATTAGAATTGATGTCTAACTGGTTGAGGATGTTTGGAGATTGACTCTGGATATAACAAAGGTTCCTTATTAACAGCTTTGAGCATTTCACGAATACTTACAGGTCTTGGGCTTGGATTTTCAATCCAAGATTCAGAATCATCACGATTATCATGGTTACATTATTCAAGAATCAAGCTTTTAGGAGAAGGAGAACTTAGAGATAAGCCATAAAACTAGACAACGCGCTTCTATTGATTTCAATGTTTCCTTAATCGTCATGGATAGGTATGATAGCTTCAATGGAATCTAGGAGTTTAATATCCCTTTTGTCTTGTGAGGACATTGACAAACAAAACAACTGATACCAACGAGGCAACCCCTGGTCAGAGGGCTCGGGGAATACCAGATCATGTGCTTAGGAACATATCATCCATCGAAGATTAGGGAAAACAAAGTAAGATAGGAGTGTAAGTTCCAAGTATCTAGTCGAGATACACAATTACCTGCTACAGGCAAGATATCTCTTCTAAACATTGCCTACACAACGTACCAAAACACATTGATTAGTACCCTGTTGACAACTCTCAACAATGGAAGTGTCATTTTCACCATCTCCCCTAATTTCAACATCAGGCTAGCTGATCCTACTTTATTTAAACGACTCTAAATTTAGATCCAGATTATTGGAACATAGCAAGATCGTACAATCAGTATGGCTACTCTTCACTACTAGATGATCTATCGCTTGTAGAATCATGCCATAGATCTTAACTTCCCAAACTTCACTTCAGATGCTTTGTATATGGTAGCAGACAAAGCTTGAAAGATTGCATTTAGAGTTTGATCAATGAAAAATATTGTGTGTTTTCATTATATGGCTTCTCTCTAAGTTCTTCCTCTCTTGACAGCTTGACGCTTGAATGATGTAGTGTTGGTCATAAAGAAAAACAAGTATGCTCTACACTTGCCTCTTTATGAGGATCCTGTGTATCAAAAAGTTTTAGACCGTAGATCTTATTTAAGGTCGTCAAAATGGGGAGAGATTGGAGGTGTAAGGTTCCTAAGAGGCAAGCCTTGATATTCCGTTTTAACCATACGTTTAGCTTGCTGATAGCTAAGTCTTTGTCCTTTCGTACGTGGACTAAAATGGCGGTTCAATATTTTGCTTTTCTGGCAACCTGTCACGGCACGATTTATAAAATAGTTTAAATAATTGTTTCTCTAAATAAAAATTTTGAAATAAAACTCTTGATATGATATGCTTAAGTTGGAGGCATTTACATATAAACAATATTAAACACACCTGTCTTTTCAACCCTCAATATAAAAAATTGCAAAAAATAATAATAAAGTTTTTTAGGGTAAAGAAATATATATATATATATATATAAAGTTTTAAAAAATTCTCTATTATTTGAATTTAAGATACTTGTAACTCAAACTAATTAAATTCTACTTAAATAAATAATTTAAGATAATTGTAATAAACACATTCCAAACACGAATATATGTATTAAATTTTGATACTTTAAAAATTAATATCATTATTTTAGAAAATATTTTTTGATTGTATAAAGAAATCATATGGATGCTTTATAAATATCAATTTACCTAGACCTAAATCTATGTGGAGGACATGACGTCACTGAACACCACTTCTGACCATTTAATTTAAGCTACTATCGTTGTTCTATTCTCGTCATATATGAGTAATTAGAAAGCCAGCACTGGATTAAGATAGGATTTTTTTAAATAATTTATTTAAAACATATATTTTATATATTTAATAACACATACAAAAATAAAAAATGAAATTAGTTTTCATTAATTTAAATAAGTATACACTAAAAGTATCAAATTATTCAATCATTTATTTTAGAACATAAAATTTTGAGTATACATTAATATGGCAAATTTTTTTAAAAGTTTTAGCATGATAGATAGATAGAGTTGACGATGACTAATTCTAATTGGAAGCCTCGTCACATTTTAATCGAATAGTCAAATATGATTAATTTGACGATCGATATAATATCGTTTTACTCAATTAATTACTTAGTTATTAAATAAAACAATATCATTCTATTCAAATTATAAACTGACAAATTTTTCTTTGATATAAATTCGATTTGAATCATAATCGATTCCAATTTAACATATTAACTTTTGATCTAATTATATCAAACTAGTTTTGTCATTTTTAATAATAAATTATACCTAGATAATATATGGTGTATTATTGTAATTAAATAAATAAAAATTAACTATCTTTCTGAATAACTTGGCGTGAATGCTGCTGAGAGGATCTTCAAAATGCATGACATACATAAAACTTAACACTTATATAATATGTTCAAAAAAATACAATTTTAAAAGAACTACTTAAGTTGAATTAGTGACTGTGTAAATTTTAAAATAAATGGCCATGTAAGTGACCATGCATGATGCAGAAAAACTTAATTAGTGATATAAAAGAGAAAATTATGTAGGTTTTTATGGAGAGTGAGACCATAATGTCCAAAGACCAAAAGTGAGGAAAAACATAAAGAAGGCAAATAATGCTATATTCTTATCATTATTTGATTGTTTTTTGAATTGGATTGTGTATTAGTCGATCCTAATATCAACTTTGGTTTTAATTCTAAAACTTTGTGAGACAACCTTTTTTTATGGGGTGAAAAATCAACTTTTTTGTAAACTTTATTGAGTTTAGTGAATTTGCTTATCGGTTTGTCTCGTAGTGTTTTCTTCTACACTGTAGGGTTTTTCTCGTGAATGTTTGTTTCAATGTTAAGTTTCTCATTTTTATATTGTTTTACCGGTGTAAGTCGAAGAGTTATTTTTTGTCATTGATATTTGGTTGATCTTTTAGAGAGTTGTGTTATTATCTCTTAACAAATGGTATCAAAGCCATCATAATGGAAGGTAGAAAAAGCTCTATGGTCAAGTTGATGTCACCAAATTACTCAATTTGGAGGCCCGGAAGGGGGGACCTTTTTTATTGCAAGGATCTCTTTGATCTTATTGAAGTGGACAAAAGTGTGAAAGATGATGTTCCTTCAAAAACTGAAAAGATGTCAGATAGAGAATGAGAAAAGATCAAATAAAAAACTCTAGGAACTATTACACAATGGATTGATATCAATATTCAACCATGTGACTAAAGAAACAAATCCTTTTGAGCTATAAAAGAAGTTATAAGGTCTGTATGAAAGGAAGACTACTTAAAAGGCTTTCTGATTAAAAGGCTTGTGAATTTGAACTTGAAATCTAGGAAATCAGTGTCGAAGCATCTAAGTAATTTCTAGGGCATAATCAACAAGATTACTACAATAAAAATTATTCTTAAAGATGAGCTTCAAGCATTGTTCCTATTTAGTTTGCCACCAGATAGTTAGGAGACATTATTGGTAATGATTAGCAACTCAACTCTTAAAAGTGTGCTCTCTTTAGATGTAGTTAAAGAGAGTATGTTTAATGAAGAAATCATAAGAAAGGAGAATAAAGTTGACAACGTGTAAGCTTTCGTGAGAGAATGCAGGGGAAGGAATAAGAGTAGGGGTCCCAAAGGTTGTGGCAAGTCAAAGAGCCGCTTAAAGTCTAGAGGTGACAAAGACGTGAACACATGCCACCATTGTTATAAGGCATAACACATTAAGAGGTTATATTATAAGTGGAAGAAGGACCAGAAAAAGCAAGATCATCACAATGATGGTGACAATAAAAGAACAACATCAACAACTTCAAGCATGGATGACGAGGTGTCTTTATTTTGTGCAACTTGTGAAGATGAGTGGAAGCTGAAGTGCCTATGAACAAACAATAGAGGAGAGTATAATTTCAAGGTGTTTGAAGAATATTTTACATTGCATGACATTAGACATGAGAAAACTGAACCAAGGACTCCATAACATAATAACGTTGCTGAGAGGATGAACTAAACCATTATAGAGAAGGTTCATTGCATGTTCAGAATGTCTATGTTGCCAAAGACATTTTAGGAAGAAGCATTCCGAATTATAGGCTGCCTAATTAATCGAGCAACCTCAGTTCTATTGAATTTTGACATTCACGAGAGAGCGTGGACTAGAAAGGACAACACATATCACCATTTGAGAGTTGTTTGGCTGCAAGGTATTCATACGCATACTGAAGGATCAGAGAAAGAAGCTTGACTCAAAGTCGATACCTTGCATCTTTATTGGATATCGTGGTGGTTAGTTTGGCTTCAGACTTATAACCTAAAGAAGCAAAAGGTGGTCAGAAACAAAGATGTGGTGCTCTAAGAGCATAAGAGAGGTGTCGATCTTCTGAAAGGAGATAATTCATCACACTGCAACTCATCATATGGTATTGTTAGCACTTCATAAATATTTTTGACTATTGAGTAATATATAGATGAAGAAGATGAAGGGTATGACCAAACACACGTTGGTATTGACAAGATACAATATGATAATGATAAGCTATATGAACCACATGCAGACAATATTGAAATGAATCCATTGAAGATAATAAGCAGGGCGAGCAATTGGATCCAATAGCTAATGAGATACAACTCTAAAGGTTGTTAAAAGAGAAAAGGCCTTCTATAAGTTATCCAAGTTTTGAACACCTATTACTTATTGCTAGGGGCGCTTGAGAATGTGCAAGAGATTGCGTCTTGTGAAGAAAAAGATCTCTAGCTTACAACTATAAAGGAAGAGATGGATTTTTTGAAGAAGAATAATACATACAAGCTTGTAAAGCTTCCAAAAGGAGAAAAAGGTATTGAACAATAAATAGGTGTTCAAAATAAAGAGAGATGGTAACAAGCTGGTAAAGCACAAAGCAAGGTTAGTAGTGAAAGGATTCAAATAAAAGAAGGGTATATATTTTGATGAAATCTTTTCACCAGTAGTCAAGATGACCTCAATCCGAACTATTTTGGGTCTAACTGCCTATTTGGATCTTGAACTTGAACAATTGGATGTTAAAACAACCTTCTTGCATGGAGATCTAGAAGAGAAGATAGAATGGAGAAGTTAGAAGGTTTTAAAGCTAAAGGTAAGAAAAATCTAGCTTATAAGTTAAATAAATGTATATATGGCATAAAATAAGCTATAAGGAAATGGTATCAGAAGTAATTCTTTTATGACAGATCTTGGTTTCAAATGAACTTATGTAAATGCTTAAATATATTTCAAGAATTTCTCGAGTGAAAATTTTATCATTCTTCTTTTTTATGATGATAATATGTTTATTATGGGTCAAGACAATGTTAGAATCCAAAAGTTGAAGGAGGATTTGTTCGAATCATTTGATATAAAAGAATTGGGACCTATAAAGCAAATTTTAGGTATAGAAATAACTCGAGACAAGAAGAATATGAAATTGTGGTTGCCTCATAAGAGATATATTGAACTAGTACTAGAAAGATTCAATATGAAGTATATCAAGCTAGTTAGTATGCCACTGACATCTCATCTCAAGTTATGTAAGCGTGCATGTCCCTCAGCAAAAAAAGAGAAACATATTATGTCCTCTGTTTCATTCTCATCTGCAGTAGGGTCTTTGATATATGAAATAGTGTGCACAACGCTAGGTATTGCTCAAGCTATTGGGATGGTAAGTAGATTCTGAGCAAATCCAGGGGAGGTTCACTGAGCAGCAATGAAATGGATTTTATGATACTTAGGAGGAACATCAAAGTGGAGTTGATGCTTTGGTGATGGTGAGCCAACTCTAGAAGGTTTTACAGATGCAGATATGACTGGAGATCTTGATAGAAGAAAATTCACTTCAGGTTTTATATTCAAGTTTGCATGAGGAGCCATCTCATAGCAATCCAAGCTACAAAAGTGTGTGACTTTATCTATGACTGAAACAGAATATATAGTTACAGTGGAAGCTTGTATGGAGATGTTCTGGTTGAAAAGCTTCCTTCAAGAGTTAGAAATGAAGCAAGAATCCTATGTAGTATTTTATGATAGTCAAAGTGACTTCAGCAAAAATACTATGTATCATTCTCGTACAAAACACATAGCCGTCAGATATTATTAATTGAGGTCCGTGATAGAAGAGCAACAATTACTGTTGAAGAAGGTTCATATAGATTTAAATGGTGTTGATAGGTTGACTAAAGTGGTTCCTGGAAACAACTATAAGCTTTGTAGTAAACTTGACCAGATTTATCTGAAGTGGACGATGGAGAATAAAGTGTCTTCCCCATATTTGGGCCGAAGTGGGAGATCGTTAAGTGTTTGGCCTATTTCAAAACTTTCGGTGATTGTAGATGCCTTTATGGTTTGCAAGAATGATGACCAAGTGAAAACAAGATAGAAAATTTTGTTTTGGAGAGATACACGGCCGTGTAAAGTGCTATATGCTCGTGTCTTGACTTACACGACCGCGTAGATCAACCGTGTAAGTCTTTGTAAACTTATTAAAGAACATATAAATATTGAAGACATACATGATCGTATACGCCATGTGAAGATACACAACTACGTGTGGAGACAATGTGACTCTCTATAATGGTGTATAATTAGTAGTGAGGCATTGTGTACGGTGCCAAAATTCTTTTTTCGAGATATAAAAGAGGATAATACATCATAGGTTATTGCGGAGAGGGCGACCATAACATCCAAGAGGGAGGAAAAATGGAGAGAAGGCAAAGGACTCGCGAAACTTGATAAAAAGAGAGTGCAAAATCGTGTGAAAGAGGCATTGAAACTATAATTCACGATTCCATAAGTTTTTTTATCAGAACAAAAGCATGCACTTCCTTTACTGCAAACTTTTATGAGACATAACCCTTTTCTTTAGTAAAATCAAAGTATGAAAGTTGTTTCAAATATCTATGGAAATGGCTAATTCAAATTCAACAATGCAAGATTACTAATTGGTTCCCACAAAACAGCTTTCGCATCATTAAGCTT
>JAOSBP010195474.1:3842-30598 GCA_027563825.1 Erythroxylum mucronatum
AGAAGTCCCCGAGGAAGTCGACGTGCTCCTCGGTCCACAGCTTGCGGACGACGCGGATGAACTCCTCGCTGCGGCGGTAGCGCTCGCCGTGCTCCAGCCACGGCTCCCCTCGCCCCCGGCAGCGCCCTCGCCCTCTCCCACCTCAGCCACGAATTCGCCACCCCCGACCTCCAACACCAGATCCTCGACGCCGTCACCGCCTACCGCGACAGCACCA
Organism: Erythroxylum mucronatum; assembly: GCA_027563825.1. Lineage (NCBI taxonomy): Eukaryota > Viridiplantae > Streptophyta > Magnoliopsida > Malpighiales > Erythroxylaceae > Erythroxylum > Erythroxylum mucronatum. Next base: position 4,060 of record JAOSBP010195474.1, read on the forward strand.
ACCACCTCCACAGCCGCGACAGCACCACCATCACCACCTGGCTGCACACCCTCACCCTCGTCCCACCCGGCGTCGTACCCGTCCCCCACTGGAACCCCGACACCACACCACCCCACGGACCCGAACACCACCTCATGATCGGCGGCATCGGCCACACACACTGAGCCGCGGTCCGAGGGAAGACCGGGAGAAGACCGAGGTGTGGAGCAGCGACAGCCCGGGCGCGCCCCGATGCCACCACACGCGGCGAGTGGACCCTTGCCGGCGTGGTCGAGAAGCCGGTCTGCTCCAGCGACCCACGGGCCAAGACGACCCGCGGGACACGCGCTACACGCTGGGATGTCGTGTGCCCGGTCGTCCGCACCTTGCGTGCAAACGTCGCTTCCATCCGCGCGGCCTGCCAGGTCTCCTTCTCCTCGACCGACGGATCGGCACGTTCCGACTGATCGAGTTCGGGATCCACGCGGTGGCGTCGGCGCTGTTCGTGGCGGTCCGGCGCCTGCTGCGCACCCTGCGCGGCTGAGCCGTCCCGCGCGTCACCCCGGCCCGCTCGAACACCTAGGGCCGGTCCTTTTCGGGAACGCCCGGCCCTACGTCGTCGACCCGAACTCGCACCGAGCCGTCCGCCACGGTCATGTCCGTACCGCGGTAATTGATGAATACAGCGCGTTCCACATCGCCCCCAGGGTGAGCACGATCCGCTGTTCAGCCTAGAACGCTCGGCGGGTCACACGCTTCCCCCCGACCGTTGGATGTCTTGTTTTTGACCGGTAGTGAGCACCCGCTGACCCGCGGCTGGCGGGTGCGACTACCGCGGCATAGGCCGGTCTGGCCGAGGCCCGAGGGATGGTGGCCGACAGCGTGACCGCGGGGGTTAGCCGCCCGACATCGACCACCCCGATGTTCTCCACGTCGACGAGGTGATCGTCAGAACAGGGTGTCGCGCACCCGCAGCGGCCGGTATCCGGTCGGGCCGAGCTGGGCGAGTTCGGCGTCGATGTCAACCTCGATGGCGCCGAAGAAGTTGATGTTCTCGGAGTGGGCCGGGGAGATGTGCGCCAGGACGTCGTCGTCGACCTGGCGGCCCGCGGCACGCATCTGCTCGACGGCCAGGCCGTAGTACTCCGTCGACCAGGCCACCACCGCGTTGGTGACCAGCGTGAGGCATCATGCCTGCTCGGTCTGCGCTTCCAGGTGCCGAGCGCGGACGGTGCCCTCGTGGGCGTAGAGCAGATCGCGTTTGAGCGCGTGCAGGGACTCGCCCTTGTTGAGCTGGCGGGAGATCTTGCGCCGGTAGGTGGGGTCGGCGAGGTAGCGGGCGGCGTAGAACGGGCGCTACCGGATTCCCCGGGCGTTCATCGGCGAGTACCCGCTGTGGATCACCTCGGACCCGCGATACGTCGCACCCGGCTACTACTGAGCGACACCGGTCGGCGATCGGCGACACGTCGCCGATTCGGTGAATAATCGGTGAATATCGTATCGTCGGTAACGACGTCACATGAACTGAGACGAACGGGAGCCCGACCAGATCTGGTCGGGCTCCCGTTCGGCGGTTCGGAACCGCTCATCGGAGCTCCCACCGAATGGAGGTACTGAATCTCGCCGCCAAATGATATTTTGCCTCGACATGGAACCAGAAAGGAAGCGAACGATGAAACGGTTCGTGCCCGTCGTTGTAGCACTTTCAGCTCTTGGGATCACATTCGTGTCCGCAGGTGAGGGAAAGGCCGTCACCACGGCAAATGGGCCCTGCGCGTACTACACGACCGAAACGGCGCAGGTGCGGGAGACTCCGTCGATCAACTCGGTGGTGCGCAAGACCGTCCCCGGCGGTTACCGCATGACTGGCCCCTCGCCGTGCGCGGGAAGGCCTGGAACAGACGGTCGTGAATGGATCGCTGTCGACTGCGGCTGCACAACGGACGGAGTCGGTTGGGTGATCATTTCTAAAGTCATCTTGGCGTAGACAGGCAGCGACGCGGATCCTCCCGCACCTGACTTCCTCGCAACTGCGGCTATGCAGCGACTATTCAGTTTCGCGGGGCGCACGAGCTGTTGGGAGCCCACAGGCGCAACTCTCGAGAACGGGCGTGCGGGTCCGCGAGGTCCGGACACTCCGCTGGATCAGTGTCCGGACCTGGTTGGCGGACCGCAAGTCAGCGGTCCAGTCTTCCGCCAATGTCGAGCGGAGCGGACCGACGGCGGTGCCGGTGGGGTCGGCGTCCGGGCGGGTGGGGTCGAGGCCGCGGTCGGTGCCGATGCTGTGCCCCAGCTGCAGCACGCGGGTGATCTGGTTCTCCTGCAGTTGGAGTGCTCTACACCGTTCTGCGACGCCGCTCCAGACTCCACCGAGAGTGACCCGCCGACCGGGCAGACACCGCGCGTACGGAACCTCTCGTGCGGCCGCACGCCACTAGTAGGCGACACCGTCGTGCACAGCAGCATCTGGTGGCCTGCTTCTGGCGGGCTGACCGGCCCAGTCCGCGGCGCGCCGGCATCAGCCGGCCCGCTCCGGCGCTGTGAACCTTCCGCCTTCTGTCGTGCCCGGCCCACCCAGTCGATCTTTTCGCCGCGCATCGGAGGGTGGCTGCGCGGCGGTCGGGGTCGGCCGTGTCGTTCCCGTTCGAGTGAGCCGCAGCCGGGTCGCGGCGGTTGCCGACAAGCACCGTCGTCTCGCCCTGCTCGAGCGCTGATCCGCGCCCCTGAGGCGTTCCTTGCCGCCCTGGTGCCGCGCTGGCCCGACGAGAAAGCCCCACCGCGGCGGACGCCGCGCCACTCACCGCGACACGCCCCGCACCGGCCTGTCGACGATCGGTAGTCGGGTCGCGCCGCGGCCCCGCGCGCCGGGGGCCGCAGGCGTGGCCGGATAGAGACCGCTACGGCGTGAGTGGCCGTGGAGTTCGGCGATTCCGCTCGGTCGCGGCGCGGAGCATCGCGACCGACTGATAGGCGCGCCGGTGCTGCTGCCAGGCGACGAGCTCGACCAGGAGGCTGCGGGCAAGGTTTCTTGCGTGCCCTTGTCGGTCGACGTGGTGGCGCGCGAGGGTGAGGAGCCATGTCGTCTGGTGTCGGGGATTGTCTACTTCGCGACTGCCTTCGCTGTCGAACGGTCTTCGCGTGCTTGTCGCGACAGTTCGCGACGGTCGCGTTCGCTGTCGAGAGGAGGTCGCTGATGCGTCAGACCCGGAGCCGATCGATACGGCCGAGGAGGTTGGGGACGGTGTCATCCAGCAGAGTCGGCCGAACCGGTGACGAGGTGGCCCGTGTGAGGGAACCCGTTGTCTGGAAGGGGCTGCGCCCGGTGTTGTGCCTGCTGGCCGTCGCCGCGGCTGCCCTGGACGACAACGAGGCCCTTGCCGTAACGGCAAGGGCACTCGTCGCGGTTGGTGACATGATCGTCGACGCTGGCTGGCACAAGCGGTCGTGACACTAGGTCCGGCCGCCGCAGGGCGGCCGGACCATCACCTCCCAGGAAACCGCACTCGCCTCGGAGTGCCAAGAGCAGACGGCGGGATCGGGCTCGCGACCGTAACGAAAGATGGTTTCGTTACGACGAATTCTTGCGCATCGGGAGGGGATGATCTCGTGGGGGACGTTGCCGGGACCTGCCCGTCGTGCGGGGATCCGCTCCCTGCGAGTTCGGGGGCGGGACGGCCCCGGTGTTACTGCTCGCCCGCGTGCCGAGCAGCTGGTCATCGCACACGTGAGCGCGAGGGCAGAATGGCCGAAGCCCGCAGCGCGCGCCGGTGCTCGAACAGCGTCCTCGGGCACGCCTGCGAACGGCCGGCGGAGTTCATGCTGAGCGTCGACGGTCGGGACGTGCGCGCCTGTGGCGTCTGTCGCGAACTGGTGATGGCCTTTCTGATCAGACAAGGCTCGACCGCCACGACCGTGGACGTCAGGCCACTCGCCAGGCCGGCCCTGGAGCGCGCGAGCGCTCCAGGCGCACGCGACGATTCGCCTCACGGTCGGATCCTGGTACTGGAGGACGACGAAGATGTGCGCATCGCGCTCGAGGTTATTCTGCGGGGCCACGGATACGATGTGGCGGCGGTAGCAGATCTGCCTGCCGCGGACGAGCGGTTGCGTGCCGACCCGCCGGACCTGCTGCTGCTCGACCGCATGGTCCCCACCGGCGATGGATTGTCGTGGGTGCAGGAACTGCGCGCCCACGGTAACAGGATTCCCGTGGTGATCCTGACCGCGCGCGACTCGCTCCGCGACCGGCTCGAAGGCTTCGACCTCCACGTCGACGACTACATCGTGAAACCGTTCGCCGTCGAAGACCTCCTCACCCGCGTGGACAGGCTGCTGCGCCGATCCCGTCCCGACCACCGGACCGAACAGACCTACACCGACAGCTTCATCCACATGGACTTCCAGACCGGCGAGCTCCGGGTCGGTGACACCGCAGTGCCACTGCCCCGGAAAGAATTCCGCTTCCTTGAAATACTGGTGCGCAACGCCGGGGCGATCCAATCACGGGAGAAACTCCTCCACGAGCTGTGGGAAGACACTCCATCATCGCCGAGCGTGCTGGACATCGTGGCCCACCGGCTGCGCCGGAAACTAAAACCCACAGAACTCGGCGACAGCGCGATCATCTCCGCGCGGAACAGGGGCTACCTCTATCAAGCACCGGCAACCCCCGCCGGACAAGCAGCACAATCACACGTCCAGCAGTCCGGCTACGGTCACGCCAACCGAGCCCTCGACATTCTCGACGCCCGGCAACGCCAAGAACAATGCACCGAGCCCCCCGACCAAGACTGACCTCACGGCCTGGCCTGATCCGCACGTATCTCATCTTACCCGGCACGCGACGCTCGACCACCCCGACCGCGCCACCAGACTTTCCGCCGAACACTCGACGCCCCGGACTCCGACCGCTCAACGGTCCGCGGTCTGTGATCAGGGTTCAGGGAGACCACCGCGGCCATCCGGCCCGCAGCATCGTCATCGCGGGGCGGTCAGGTGTGCTTCGGCGACGGCGGGGTAGATGCCGGGGTCGCCGGGTCGTTTAGGGGCGGGGTCGTTGCAGGTGCGCCCGTTCGGGGTGGTGGGGGCTGCGATGAGCGCGATCTGCAGTTCGGTGGCGTCGGCGGGTAGGGGAGATTGCACACGCTCGGTGCGGCCGACGTCGAGGGAGACGGTGTGCAGGGTGTCCTGGCCGTGGGAGTCGGGCGATGCGTTGTTACCCGCAGGAGCCTCCAGGGCGGCGAAGTGGCCACCGCGTTCGATTCCGACGAGTACCCGCGCCGAGTTCGACTCCCGGCTCGACAGCACCGCCGACGCGATCCGCCCGTGGTACTAGCACCTCATCCGGGCAGGACCACCTGGTGCGGTTGGCCCGCTGGTCCAGTACTGCGATGTGTACCTGGTACCGACGGTCAGAGTCAGTTCGCCGGGTTCTGCAGACGTGGCAGAGGAGACGGGTGTGCGTGACCAAGACGTTCGGGTATCGCTAAGTCGCCTCTTGTTGGCGCATCGCCCAGAGCTGGACACGTTGCTGATGGATACACGGTACCGAGTTGAGCGAACCCGCCTTGCAGCGCTTCGCGCGGCAGTGGTCACCTAGCTGCTCCAAGACGCCGTCGTCACGGTCGAGCACCGGATCGCCGATGACAGCGAGCGATAGTTTGGCAGGCGAAGGGCAGATGGCGACACAACATCCTGAGTGCAACTCTGCGTAGTCTCAGTAGAGGCCATCCGAGTGGATTCTCGATCTCGTTGGAGTCGACATAGCAAGGCAGGCATCAACCAGCGCACCATGAGAGCGGGATTGCCGTGGCTTCGGTGCCACGACCTAGGGGAGGAGACCGCAGCTTGTCAAAGGGAACCTCGTCGGGCCTACTGGATGAAACGCGAGCACAGTCACTGTTCAAGCACGCGATCTTGGAGAGCTACATCATCCGGTTCGCGATCATGACGGTGAGTAGGCTACCGAACAAGCGCGCGGTGCTAGTTGACGGTTTCGCTGGCCGTGGGCGTTACCCAGACGGTAGGCCCGCCTCGGGCGAGCACCTGCTGATTGCCGCCCAGAAGTCCAAGAACTCTGCGCAGGTAGAAGTAATCCTCGTCGAAAAAGAAGATAAGGACTTCGACCAGCTCGCTAGAGTAACCGCCGAGTATCAAGCCCGGGGAACCGTCGCCGAAGCTCTTTCTGGCGACGTGCAAGACTATCTGGACGCGGTTCTACGTCGCGCCGCAGGAGTACCGCTGTTCCTGTTCTTGGACCCATGCGGCGCCAATCTGCCGGCGGTCGTCCTGAAGAACACACTGGCAGGTAGCAGAAGGAACCCTTGGCCACGAACTGAGGCCCTTCTCAACATCAGCGCCGACCTAACCAGACGCGCTGCGGGGGCTGTACGCAAGGAACTGCATGATCACGGAGCTATCGCTCGCATGAACACTATGTGTGGCGGGGACTGGTGGCAACAGATCGCGCTGGACGCACATGCGACGTCCAGGGATGGCACGTGGGAGACGGCCGCCGAGTCTGTAGTCAACGAGTACGCGAGAAGGCTGGGCGATGCGGCGCACATGACCCCTGTCGTGGTACCAGTGCGTCGGCGCGCTCATCATCAACCGGTCTACCACCTGGTGTTTCTGACGCGAGCCGGACATGGACTATGGGTCTTCGGCGACGCCTTGGCGACGGCCCGTCAGAAGTGGTTGCAAGCGCTCGGTCCCGATGACGAAGAAGCAGAAGGAATGTTGTTCAACCTGGTTGAAGGCCAGATTGAGCACGAGCAGGAGCGGGGTGTCTCCCTGGTTAAGGAGAACATGCTGGCTTTGGCTGCCCGTCGGGGCCGCGTGAAGTTGGTGGACCACACGCTCGCTGTGTTTGGTCGTTCCTATGGGCAGCTTCCGGAGAAGTTCGTTCGCAAGGCTGCACGCGAGCTGAACGAGGCAAGCAAGATCCAGCTCGACTCGCGCTCGAGGCACCCGCGCGACTGGGTGATTTGGCTGTAGCTGGTTGGCTATCCGGACGCGACAAGAGCTGGCATCTCATCCCACTGGCGACCGTCGAGCTCGCGCCCCAGTGTCTTTGGCGTACGTCCACCCCACTGCTTGAAGAAGAAGGGCACGCCCTTGTCCTGGCACGCGTCGCGGATTCCGCGCGCCCACGCCAGTTCCATCGGTCGGTATCGGGGCCCTGACTCGCCACCTGCGATCACCCACGAGACCGCGTCAAGGTTGATGCCGTCGAGCGGCCCGAGGAGTGGTTCGCACGACAAGAACCTGACAGCGGCAGGTACCTGACGTAGGTCGTCCACGCGTGACAGGACATCCTGGCTCTCGACTGAGACACCCATCCACAGGTTGCTTGGCCAGTCGAGCTTGTCGGCCACCCGTCGCATCCGTGTCGATCGCTTCGTCAAGACCTGATAGGTATGCCGAGGGGTGTCTGCGATGACGGTAAAAACATCGCGGACGAAGCTCAGCGGCACCTTTGCATGGAAGAGATCACTCATCGAATTGACGAAGACAACACGCGGTTGCCTCCAACGGAACGGCTCCTCCAACGCTTTGGGGTGGACCGCCACGCCGAAGCCAGGGCCAGACGTCCGAGGATCACCGTCAGTCTGGTACTTCTCCGAGCCCATCGCCTTCAGCCGGCTGGCCAGAGCCAACGCGTAGCACGAATCGCAACCGGCCGACACACGGTCACACCCTGTCGTGGGGTTCCAGGTGACCTCTGTCCACTCGATCGCGGAGCGCTGCTTGGCCATCGCCCCCACCCTCCCACGCTGCACGTTCGCCAGGAAGGCCGCGCGGCTTACACTAAGAAACTTAGTTTCAGTGTAGGCGGAGGGGCCGGTATGGCTGACAAGGCGCTCCGAGGACGTCGGGGACCAAAACCCAACCCGAACCGCGGCACGCCGTCGGGCTATCGCGTGTCCGACCGCACGCGCTTCGAGCTGCAGATGGCGGCCACCTTCATCGGCACCAGCTCGCTCCAGGACACAATCGGTGTCGCTGTCAAAGAATTCCTGGAGAAGATGCATCACGTTGAGGGCTTCCAGGAGGCCCTGCGTGCAGCTGAGAGAAGCCAACAGGACCGAGCAGGCGTTCGGACCGTCGCCGCACGATCGGCGCCAGAACCGTGATCTTGTCGGGGCTGACCGAGCAAGTCACATCCACTGTTGCGCGCTGGGCGCTGGCACCGTCACCCGCATCCGGTCCTGACCAGTGCGCCATCTCGCTCCAGCGTCCTGGAGCCGTTGGTGGTGCGCATCGAAGGCCAACACCGGATGTGGTTCCAAGCTAACCCGCACAAGGTCGCACCCGGCGACCAGTCGGACCACGAACTACGATCAAAGCCCGCATGGGCGCTACAGGTCGGATGTTTCGGCGAGGATGGCGGCGCCGAGGTCGATGTGGCGGCGGGTCAGCCGGTCGTTCTCCCGGTGCAGCCGGGTCCGGATGTCCTGGCGCACGGCGGTCAGTTCCGCGGTGAGGGTGGGGCGGCTGTGGTGATCGGGCCATCGCCGGGCGGTCGTGTGCAGGACCTTCTCGAGCAGGTCGAGCAGTCCGATGTCCGCGGGGCCGGTGCGGCCGAGGGCGGCGCGGGCCAGTGTGTCGAGGGTGGTGTGGTCGGGCAGGGTGTTTCCGTGGCTGGTGGGCAGGTGGTTACGGACGCGGGTCAGGGCGGTGAGTATCGGATCGGTCGTGGCCCACCGGGCTGGGATACCGGCCTGTCCGAGTCCGTCGGGTTCTCGTTCGTGGGCGCGTTCGATGCTCGCGCACATCCCCAGGACGGCTCGGCTGCGTTGGCCGGGGTCGTCGTGCGTGCGGGCCAGCTCGCACCAGGCGGTGAGCCGTTGGGTCAGCAGCCTGGGGCCGGAGTCCGCGGTCCGCTGGTTGCGGTCGAACAGCCGCACGGCGAGGGCGCGCACCCGGTCGGCTAGGTCCTGTTCGGTGGCGCAGGCGTCCAGCAACCGGGCCGCGGTGTCCAGTTCCAGAGTGCGCACCGCCTGCTCGGCCAGGTCCAGCAGTCGGGCGTGCGACCCGAACCGCAGCGGCAGCCGATGCATCGCGCCTGCTTCGGTGATCTGCCGCAGGAACACCGGGATGCCGCGGTCGGTGGCCAGTCGCTGGGCCGCGGCCAGCAGCGGCAGCAGCAGTGGTTTCGGTCCGGTGGGGATGACGACGATGGCGTGGTGGCAGGCCGCCGCGGCCCGGGGTGACCCCAACACAACTAGGCATCCCGGAACACGACCTCAGCCGTATCGATGAGGACGCCGCGGCCACCGCGGCCCGCCGGAAACTATTGGTGGCGCTGCTGGACGCAAGCGCTCACGCGACGGCCCGGCGCGAGGACTGGCAGACCGCGCACACCTAGTGGGGCGCAATCCTGCCGGTGAGCAGCGACGCTCTAAGCAAAACGGGTCCAACCGCCGCGCTACACGCCTGGCCAGCGTGCAGCACCCTGCAAACCCGGCTCGACACCATGGGCCTCAGCGAAGGCACGCAGCAGTCGCAGCGTCGAGTCAGAGTGCTTGTCAAAGAACCCACCGAGGCATTTGTGCCTGCCGAGAGAACATGCACTCCCCGCTCGACGTGCTGGGCTACCAACTTTCGCACCAGTTACAGTGAGTCGTCCAATCATATGGAGGCGGCGTGGCACTCGGCAACACCCTGTACTACGGCGACAATCTGGACGTGCTGAGACAGCATGTCCCGTCCGCCTCCGTGGACTTGGTCTACCTGGACCCACCGTTCAACTCGAACCGCAACTACAACGTGCTGTTCGGGCGGCCCCCCAAGGGCGGCAGCGCCGACAGCGCGCAGATCCAGGCGTTCGGCGACACTTGGATGTGGACGGCGACGACCGAGGAGCAGTACGGCGAGCTGATGGCCGGGGAGGTTCCGCTCAAGGTGGCGGAGGCTCTGGGGGCGATGCGCACGCTGGTCGGCGAAAACGACGCGCTGGCCTACCTGGTGAACATGGCACCGCGCATCGTGGAGCTGCACCGCGTGCTCAAACCGACGGGCAGCCTGTGGCTGCACTGCGACCCGACTATGAGCCACTACCTCAAGCTGCTACTGGACGCGACGTTCGGGCCTGCCAACTTCCGCAACGAGGTGATCTGGCGTCGCACAGCCGTCAAAGGCGACGCCCGCGTGCGGATGGGTCGCAATCACGACGTCCTGCTCTACTGTGCAAAAGGGCCCGGCACAACGTTCCACGCGCAGACAAGCGAGCACAGCGAAGAGTACCGGGCTCGGTTCAGGAAAGACGACGGCGACGGCCGCGGACCCTACCGAGACGGCCCGCTGGACTCGCCGAACCCGCGGCCCAACCTGACCTACGAGTACAACGGTTTCCCGCCGCCGGAGAACGGTTGGCGGGTGTCGCTGACGGAGATGCAGCGGCTTGATGCGGAGAATCGACTGATCTTCCCGAGTAAACCAGGGCAACGGATTGCTCGCAAGCTCTACCTCTCGGAGCGGGTTGGGGTTCCGATGGGGGACGTGTGGGCGGACATCTCGCCGATCAACTCGCAGGCCGCCGAGCGGTTGGGCTACCCCACGCAGAAGCCGATGGCTCTGCTCGAACGTGTGCTCGCGGCAAGCAGCGATCCTGGTGACGTTGTGCTGGACCCATTCTGCGGGTGCGGCACAACGATCGACGCCGCCATCCGGATGAACCGGAAGTGGCTCGGTATCGACATCACCTACATTGCTGTGGACTTGATCGAGAAGCGCCTCCGGCACACACACGGCGACGACATCCGTGACACCTATTCGATCAAGGGCATCCCCCGGGATATTGGTGGCGCATACGCGCTGTTCTCGCAGTCGCCGTTCGACTTCGAACGCTGGGCGGTGTCACTGGTCAACGCGCAGCCCAATCAGAAGCAGGTAGGAGATAAGGGGATCGACGGTGTGGCCCGGTTCCCGACCGACGCCAAAGGGAAAAAGGGCGTGCTCGGGCGCGTGCTCGTGTCGGTCAAGGGCGGCAAGAACGTCGGGCCGCAGTTCGTGCGCGACCTTGTCGGCACCGTGGAGACGCAGAAGGCAGAGATGGGCCTGCTGATCACGATGGCGGAGCCGACCAAGGGCGTGCTCGACGCCGTCAACCACGGCGGCACCTACAAGCTGCCGTACACGAGTCAGACCTACCCACGCGTCCAGACGATCACGGTGATGGACCTGCTTCAGGGTAAGCGGCCCAAGATGCCGCCGACCCTGCTGCCGTACGTGCAGGCGTCCAAGGTCACTGTGGTGGACCAGACGCAGTTGGAGTTCTGACCGCATGCCTCCCGAAGACACCATCGGTGCAGGATCACGCTGGCGCGCGTGACGGACGCCGGATAGCACAGCCAGTCACGGAGTTCAGCGATCGGCCGCGCACTGAAGCGCCACGGCTGGCGCCGCCCGGCGGAACCGGCGGACCGAATGGACGCTCCGGTGCTGGAACCAACTGAATGCGCGCCATGTGACATCGTATGGACCACCCCGCACGGCGGACAACGACCCGGGACCGGACTGCGGCCAGTAGGTCCGAGTGAATCGTTGGTCCAGTTGGTCTGGATGACATCGGTTGCGCCTCCCGCGCTGCGGGCGGGTGGTTGACGCGGGCGCGGCGTCGGCGGCCAAGCCGCCCCGACGGCCAGCGCCGACCGGTTGGGCACTGCTGGTTGTCCGGCACTCGTCGAAGCACTCACCAGCCACCACCACCACCATGCGTGGCGGCGTCTGATGGTGATTGCCAGGTCTGATCGATGTGGTAGCTGACACCGGCGCCGACGATCGTGCTCGCGGTGAGGACCACCAGCCCAGGAGGCGAGGCGCCCAGTAAGAGCAGACCCGCGGCCTCCACTATTGCCGAGGTCGCGGCGCTCGCCGCGAAACTTGCGCCACCTTTGACGACTGCCTTATCGGTGGGAGTTCCCGACGCAATGTCCAGGCCCACCCCTGCCCCCGTGATCAGCCCGCTGGACACGGACAGCGGTTTGAGTACCGACTTGGCCAGGTCTCTCGTAACCCCCGCCTCCGGTAGAGGCACCCAGTTCGGAACCCCGTACTTCAGAGCAGCATTGCTACGAAGTACAAGCTGGTTAAATGCGCTCGTCGGTGTACCGTTGAATAGTGCGGATTGCGCTACTTGACGCGTCGCTCCGTCAGCTTTCTCGGCGAGAATTGCCGCGCCTCTCATGATCGCGGCCTGCTCTCTCGCGTTGTCGACGAAACGTGTCGCGCTGGCGGCTTGGGTAAAGAGGCTACGACCGATGCTGACAGGTCGGGTCGGGCTGCTCACGAGGCTTTCAAGGAATGTCTTATGTTTTGTGAGCGCTGTTCGCAGGTTGGTATGAGCCGTGCTTTCTTGGCGGCGAGCCAGGCTCACCATCGCCGTGATCTCACCACTGGTCCCCCCTTGAGCAGGGTTCAACAGGGGCATCGGGAATTGGATCGCGTTCGCGGTGACGCGGTAACCAGCGCTGCGGGCCAGGCCCTTCGCTGCGGCGATCTGCGACTTGACCGCACTGATCTCCGACGCGAACGTGTCCACCGCCGAGGCTATGGTCGACGACGTGCCGTGCAATGTGTCGGCGTTGTCGCGGGCTCGGCGTGCTCGCTGGCGAAACGCCTCGGCAGCCGAGCCGGACCAGGCGTGCTGTGACGCGTTGACGGTGGCGGTCAGGTCGTCGGCCAGTGTGTTCTCGGCTGTGGCGAGCTTCGACAGCCAGGCCGAGGTGGCGTGCAGAGCGGCGGGGTTGCCATCGACCTGGACCGCAATGGAGTGTGAACCGGTACTGAGCCCAGGCAGATCGGGAATGGGGGCCGACGGCTTCACCGCTTCGCGCCCCCAGCATCGCCGGACAGGTTGTGGCCGGGCAGGGGCCCATCGAAAGCGCGGAACGGGCGTAGAATGTCGAGGCGGGCGTTCTGGTCGGTCTCGACGTACCAGGCACGTGCGTGACCGAGATTCGTGATCAACTGGCCCAAGTCGTCGAGCTGCTTGGTGACCGTGCCCATGAGCTCGACCAGAGTCGTGGCCAAAAGTTCGCTGGACGCACCGGCGTCGGCCGGTTCGGAGGGGACGGCATTGCGCTGATCGTCGAGTTCGTTCCCGCCGCTGTGAAGGCGAGTAGCTATCACTTGCAGTTCTGCGAGATCGACGTGAAATCCTTCAGACATGAGGTTCCTCGGTGTGTCGCTGCGAGTCCGGCAGGGGACTGTCCCAGATGACCGCATCGGCCCCGCACATCAACTGGAGGCGTTCCGGGCTCACTGTGGCGTCGATGGCGAGCCAACTCTGGGCATTACCCATGCAATCGACCAGCTTCTGGACTGACGAGTAGGCAAGTACCACCGTACGGCCGTCCGACAGAGCATAGATTTCTGCGGCGGCTGTCCCGTCATGGTGTTGTCCCGGGATGATTGTCGGCCCAACCTCCAATCGAGTCTGTTCGGGTTCGTGACACGGCTGGGGATTGGGATCGAAAGGCTGTGGGACATCCTCGTCCCAAAATGACGATCTTGAGATCCGCATACAACCACTCCGATCCGGTCGTGACCGAGCGCCAATCGTCAGGTGTCGAAGGTTAGCAGGATCCGCCGTGCCGGACGCTCTTGCTAAGCAATATTTTAGGCTTGCGTTGCATCAGCTGATCCAGACACTGGGAGCATGGTGTTACCAGGCAGTAGAATTAGCTCTGCATCGCTGCCATTCGCGACTTGCGCTGGCTATCAGGCTGGCGGGCCCGAGTTATGGATACAGTTTCAGGCAGGGCCTAGTGTCCTTCAGGGAATCTGAGTCCATCGCGCCGTCGATGCTTGTTCGAGCAGGCTGGTGGGACAGCGGACAGTGGAGCCAGGTGATTTCTGTCCGTTTGGTCTGTTCCTGTAGGCCCGGCCAGACTGCGGACAAGCCGCGCGGTATCTCTGCCTCGACCAGCTTGCGGCCGCGGCCGCAAGCTGGTCGAGGTTTCGTCGTTTCAGCAGGTCGGGGCGATCATGGTGTTGCTGCCGGTGTTGACGTAGCCGTCGAAGACGTACCCGGTGGTGCCGTCGGCGGTGCTGACGCGGTCGTGGATGTCGCTGGGGCCGAAGGCGCCGTCGAAGGTGGGTCCGGTGGTCTGGCAGAGCAGGGTGAGGGTCGTGCCGTCGGGCAGGACGGTCTGCTGTCCGCTGGCGGGTGCGGAGTTCAGCCATAGACCGGCGCCGCCGGTCCAGGCCACCGACACCTGGGGGCCGCTCTGGTCGGAGGCGCCCACGGCGGGGATCTCGGCGGGCATGTCCTGGTGCTCGCCGAAGGCCTCGTGCAGACGGTGGGCGACGTCCTCGCTGACCGCCATGAGGACCTTCCTGCCGCCGGAGAGGTCGAGTTCGAAGCCCATCAGCTCGTCCATGCCCGGCACGGCGAACTCCGCGGCGATGTCGTAGATCTCGCGCAGGGCGGTGCAGTTGTCCACCGACTGCAGGTGCAGCGTCCTGCGGACGCCGTTGATCTCGGCGGTGATGGCCCGGTCGAACACGTCCTGCAGTTGCTGCGGGGCGTTGCCGGGGTCGGTCGTGGTGATCGTGTGGCCGCAGACCACGTCGTCGGCCGCGGCCGGGGTCGCGGTGGCCACCGTGATCAGACCGGCGGCCGTGAACGCGGTGGCCAGCCCGGTGATGACGTGCTGCGTGCGCGACCTGTCGGAACCCATGTCGTACTGCCTCCTCGGGCACCCGTGCTATCGACGGTGCACACCCCGGGTGCGTGGGCGTGAGGGCCACGCTGCTCCACGTCGGAGGTGTCCGTCGATAGCCGGACACCCGTGATCACTCAGAGTCACTGATTCGCACGATTCGGGTGTCCGGTAGACGTGTCAGCCGAGTGGAAGCCTCGAAAAGGCAGCTGATGCCTTGCGGGTACTGAGGGAAGAACTCGTTACCGTCCGCGTCGGTCATCTTCCAGTATGTGATGCATGTTCCTGGGACGTCCGGTGATGTGATGTCCACGGAGAGGTCGACGGTTTCGCCGGGGGCAGTGGTAGTCACGGGGACTGATCGAGGTGACGACGCGACCGTGTAGTTCGCTGCCGCACCCACTCGCGAGAGGTAGCGACCTTGCCACGTCACGGTTCCGACGTTGCGTAAGCGCCATGTCTTGGTGAAGGTGGTCCTCAAGGGGACCATGAGCCCATCTGGAACGGTGACATCGCACACGAACTCTGACGCGTCTCCTGGAAGCGGGTAGCGAGAGGCCCCGCGACTGGGTCGATAGCGAGGTGCCGACCCGACCCGTGCATCTTCGAATGCCTTGATCAAAGCCCCGTGGCCGCCATCGAACAGAGCATCGTAGATCTCAACCACCTCGCGCGATGTAGGCTTCCCACGTTCGGCATCGTACAAAGTCGACCTGCTACGCCTCAGAACAGAGATCTTATGTCGCCTTGCGACCTCCGCCACATGATCGACATCGCCTTCACCACGCAGAGCAAGCACCAGTCGGGTGATCGTCCAGCCGCACTGCTCGCGAGCTCGCTTCATTGACAAGCCGAGGTTCCGCCATAACGCACCACCGCTCATGCCCGAAGTGTGACACATATTGCCGAGCTCCCTCAGCGCTCGACGCTACGGCTGCCGGGTTGACGCGACTGCGACGAGCGCGCACCACGCGTTTGAAGAACGACTCGCAAAGTAGACAATTAGATGACAGGCAGAGACGTCGCCTGCGCGTGTTGCTTTTCGTCTAACTAACCGGCGACCGCCACGCCTCCATGCTTGCGTGACCGCGCGGGTGTGTCCCCGCCATCACCAACCGGCCCACCGAATAGGCCACGCTCGACCTACTTCCACCGCTGCGGTGGATTCCTGAGCCACTGCCTACACAGCGGTCAACGCTCCCACCCTGCGCAGGACCAGCCGCCTACTGCACAACGCGGTCGTCACTCGCGACGGCGACGATTACAGGGTGCCCGCCGCGATCAGCACCCACTCCCCCTCGGACGCTCATAGACCACCTCGTCCCCGCGACAATCCATCGTCATCGATGATTGGCTGTGTCGCGGCCCCGGCATAGACCGCCGCCCGAGGCTCCCCTCCACCGCGGTCGGAGTCGAACGGCTCGTAACCGGGCCGGCAGGTCCACTTCCGATGGTCGTCGTGTCGTGGAAGCTAATCCGCCACCGCAGGGAGTCAACGCCGTGTTCAGGGTGCCAAGCGGCCAGCCGCTGCACGGTTCGCACTACGTTCGCAACCTGAGGGACTCTATGCGCCGAAATGGGTGAACGACGCCCATAGTGAGGCCGGGGCACCAGCGTTCCTGGCGCGGGCTATGGCGTTTCCGAGGGCACGGCTGGTCGGTATGACGGTGAGTTCCTCATGCAGGTGCGTCATCAGACGTACGGTCCGCGAAGTGTCGGGAACCGGCCACAGCGCCGCTACGACCGATCGCGCTCCGCCTGCGAGGAGGACAGCGGGAAAACCCAGTTGTTCCCCGGGTACGCGCTGGCCGATGCCCGCTAGGTCGCATGCGGATAGAACTATCGTCATGCCAGGAAGGAGATCTTCCGTGAGCATGGTCGAGACCGTCAGCAGGCCGCCGAGCATTAGCGCGGAGTCGAGGGGCTCGCTCGGTCGGATCAGTCCGTGACAGGCTAAGTGCACCGTCGCGCTGGTCCGGATCCGCTGCAAGATGTCATCACGCACTGGGTCGAGGCGGGGCATGGTGACTGGCGCAGCCCGTATCCGATTGTTGCTGGACGAACCGGTCGTCTCCCGCAGGACGACTGCAGGGACATCGTGCACGGCTGCCACCACACGTGCTTCTTCTACGACGTACGGCAGTTCGTCCTCGCCTGTAGCCGGGTCAGCGGCGACGAACACGCTGCCGGTCGCAGTCGGATATCCACCCGCGACCGCGAGGGAGCGGGCGGACGGTGCGATCGTGACGTCCAGCGTCGCGCAGACCGGCTCATCGTCGATCAGCGCGGTGTATAACGGAAGTTGTGCCATCTCGCCGAGCGGTACCACCGCGAGTGGTTGGCGGCGCAGGTCCGGCCACTGGTCGAGCATCGGTTTCCACACCGATTCGCCGAGCCAAGCAAGTAGCGCTTCGATGTGCTTGGTCAACTCGGTTCCAGTCACCTCCCGGGCGCGGCGCGCGGCGGCGATCATGTGCAGATGCCGAACCTTCTGTTCCACGACTTGCACGTCCACACCGGGCAGGGCGATACTGCCTGAGAGCGACCGGGCAGATTGGTCCACCGCCAGCGCGTCGAAGAGCACCGCCACTCCATCCTCTAGGCCGCCACCGATGTACAGCAGTGAACGGCCGGTGACTCGCATCGCTTCGAGGGGAAGACTGAGGCCGTAGGAGACAGCGGTCCGCGCGCCAGGTCGGACTTTGGCGATGTCTGCAAAGTCTTCGCGAATTCTCTGCTGGTGGAATGCTTCCAAGCCGGCTTCTCTGTCGTAGACCATAGGTTGGCGCGCGGCGTCGATCCGTTCACCGACTTTCCGCAGCATCGTGTGCCGGTCTTCAACGGTGCTCTCACTCGCCCAGGCGAGGACCGATCGTTTCAGCGCGCGGTCGCCGAGCCGGATGGACGTGAGCTGCTCGGCGACCACGGCGGCCGCCGTGGGAAGCTTGGCCTGGTGTGCCGCGTAACAGATCAGCTCCGCGTTGCGGAATAGATCCTGCGCAAACGCCTCGAGCAGTCCTGGCTGTGGCGTTCTATCCTGCCGCTCATCCAGAATGGCGATCGCCGACGCCATGGTCCAGCCGATCGCCACGACCCGATGCCAGTTCTTGGCCCCGAGTTCCGCTCGCAGCGCGATCTTCGCGGTCGCGAGGATGACAACCGGGGCCACAGGATCGCTGAGGATGCACCGCATACAGTCCTTGACGAGGGCCCAGCACAGTTTCTGGATCTCGGGCCACGGATTGGGACGGGGCCGGTCTGCCGCGCTATTTGCGAGCGCGAGCACTTTTTCGTAGCGGCTCGTCAACGTCTTCCGCTTGCCGAACAGACTCATGTGGCGTACCCATCGTGTTCGAGGCAGCGAAGACGTGGCTGTACAGTAGTCATCGTGCTCTCGGACCAGTTGTTACACGGGGACGACGCTGATGACTTGCGTGCCCTGCCCGACCGTGTTCGACGAGCCCGGCTGACTCCAGTGGAGTGGCGGGGGATGGTGGACGCCCTGACAGTGCTGGATATCGCGCTGCGCACCGGGTCGGACCATGCGGTGTTACGGGCCGCAGGCGCCTTCGACGATCTCGTCGGTATCCGGGTCGCGGCCGAACCGGGTGCACTGGCTGTTGACGGCCCACCAGAAGAGATCACGCACTTGGTGCACGAAGTCGAACTCGCCGTCACGGAACGACTGTCTGTCCCTTCCCATGACCGAACCTCGGATTGATCGCCCCGCGCTACTGATCTACGCGTTCGCTGCGTTGGACGGCCGCGCGAATCTCGCGTGCAGAGGCTGGTCGGCCCTTGACGACCTGTGGTGCGCCTTTCGTATGATTGGGCCGAGCACCGAACCACTGCTGGGCGTCTCCTCACCTGATCACCTGCCCGACCTCCCGAACGAACACGGCCTGTATCGGGTTGTAGCTTCTGCGCGCCGTAGTACACCGGGCCGGGTCCGCTCGATGTTCGCCTTCGTTGAACACAGCACCGCCGGACTAATCGCAGCGATCTCCGCCGACCGCGACGGAACGGAGGGTTGGGCGGACCTCGTGGCCACCTGGCAGCGAACCGTTCCGGCGAGTGACGCTCTTCTCGGCAGGGCTGTCGTGTTGCTCGGCCTGTCCGACAACCCGGAAGACACCGCGGCGCGATTGATGACAGGATTCGGGCTGAACGGCGATCTTCCGCAGGCCGACGACGGGCCGAGCGGCGCGCTGTTATGGGACGTCGAGCGTTCCAACCGGTCACGGACCCTCGTCATCGCCGCACCACCGGCGGCGGAAAGCACCGTCGACTCGTGGGCCTGGGTAGCCGATGGCGGGCAAGAACTGACCCCTCTGGCCCGGTACGTCCTCAACATGTTCCGCGCGCACCACCAGCAGAACCTGCACGACGCACTCCAGCCGCTGTCCGAGGTGGTCATCGACACCGACAGCGCGGTGACCACACTGGCCGCGCACCTCGCCACCGCCGAAGACCCAAACACCCCGGCCGCCGAACTGCTCGCGGCCGACCGCCGACTCCGACACCTACGGCTCGACACGACCGGCCTGCTGTGGCGGCTCACCAAGATCCAGGAGATGGCCACCGGCCTGCATGGCATTCGCGTCAACATCCGGATGAACCGCCCGGAAGCGATTGTTCCCGGGGGCATGTTCGACCGCGACGAGAAGGCACTGACCTGGTTCACCGACCAGCTCGACCGCGAAGCCAGCTATCTCGAGACACTCATCCGCCGCACCGAGGCGGTACACGCGACCGCGACCGCAGTCATCGGCGCAGCGACGACTCGCAGACGCGAACGCCTGACCCTGCTGCAGACATCCTTTCTGGGCGCGCTACTGATGGCACTGGCCGCCATCCAATCCCTCCAGTACACGACCACGATCGCCCCCACGCTCAAGGCACCCCTGATCGCCGTCCTGGCCGCCGCCGCTTTCGGACTACCGCCGCTGATCGCCAAGTGGACCGGCCTAGTCCCAGGGAATGAACCGTATCGATGGCCCGACCTCGGAATAGCAGCGGTACTCGGCGGCACACTCGGCTGGCTCGGCGTCGCCGTGCTATGGCACACGGCAAGCCAGAAGCCCGCGCCACCACCCGCGACGATCGTGGCCGTGCTAGTCGGAGCCCTATCCCTGCTCGCGTCGACATGGCTCACCAGTCGACGCCGACGTGGACATGAATAAGCAACACCGCAGGAGAATCGCCGCCCGGAGCTTGTGCGCCATCGGTCTGCTCTGCGCGGCGGAAAGCAGCAAATCGGCCGCCCCCATTCACCCGACTCACGGCTGAGACGAAGATGAAAGAAGTTCAATCGGTTCGTCCTGTGACGATCTCGGGGACCATCCAGGCGTTCGAATCCATCGATCGGGATTCCCAGCCCGAACGCCGTGCGTCATCGATCATCCGCGCAGACCGCAGAAGGCCCAGGCTCCCGGCGCAGATCGGGGCCAGCCGCACCACGGCAGCTGATCGCGGCAGACGACAGGCTCGTCGCTTGCAGTGCAACGCCGCACTTTCGTCACACGTCACCATCTGCGGGCGTACGAACCTGTATCCCGAGTCCGCTTCCGGGTTTCGAGTGAGAGACTGTTCGGGATGTTGCCGGGTGGGAGGGAGTTCGGTGTGGTCTCGGATGGTCTCGATGGTCCGGTCCCGGTTTCGGGTGGGCGGGGTCAGTCGGTTCTGGATGCGTTGGACAAGGTCATCGGTGGGCAGGTGCCGCTGGTGCGTAAGAACCTGACCCGGGCGCGGCAGCGGAATCCGAAAGCGACCCCGGCGGAGGTCATCCGCACCTTGGAGCGGATGTATGTGAGCGCGTTGGCGGGTACGGGGGCCGCGGTCGGGGGTGCCGCGGCCGCGCCGGGAGTGGGCACCGGGGTCGCGTTGGCGTTGTCAGCGGGTGAGGTGGTGTCCTCGTTGGAGCTGAGCACCCTGTTCGTGTTCTCGGTCGCCGAGGTCCACGGGGTCCGTCTTGATGAGATCGAACGCCGCCGGGCGTTGATGATGGGGATCCTGCTGGGCCGGTCCGGGTCCACCACGATCGGCAAGATCGCCGAGCGCACCGGTCAACACTGGGGGCGGCAAGTCGTCTCCGCGGTGCCCGCGGAAACGATCCGCCGGATCAACAAAGTGCTGGCCGCGAACTTCGTCACCCGGTACGGCACCAGACAGGGTGTCATCGTGCTGGGCCGGGTGGTCCCGTTCGGGATCGGCGCAGTGATCGGTGGCGGCGCCAACGCCGCACTCGCCCGTCTGTCCGTACAGGCCGCCCGACGCGCGTTCGGCCCGGCACCACAGTCCTGGCCCGAGACATCGCCAGAGCCTCGCGCGGTCGCCGAACTCGGCACCGAGCCCACACACCACCCAGACACTGAACACCGATAGCGGCGAACAGAACCCGAGGAGACCGCGCAAACATCCAGCAGACACAGCCCATCCAGCAGCCACTCGGGCACCATCAGCCCGTCACGTCGGAACGCCTCCAACGCGCCCTACACTGCCCCGTCTTCTGGGGCGCCACCTCGGCCAACCCCGACAGTCACGTCGGTATCAGTCTGGGCGACGACGCGGTCATCTCGACTAGGCAGCGTCACCCTGCAAACACCTGGGCAACGTGAACGATCGGCCTACGTGTGCCGATGCTCATTCCCAGCCACCTGCCTTGCGCAGCGGGTATCAGCAAATCGGCAGCCCCAGACCGCTGCGGCCCGCGGCTGTGACGTAGACGTAGGAGATATATCCGATCCGTCCGTCCTGCCAGGTAACTCGGTACCATTCGCTGGAGTAGTAGGCATTGGGATTGACGCCGTAGGTTCCTGACGTGGTGTCGTAGTTGGTCATCTGATCGCCCTGTAGGTGGCACGTGGCCGTCAGGGTGTAGCCGCTATCCATATCGGTGCCCGGCACAGTGCAGTTATGCTTTTTGCATTCCTTGACCGGCTGGCTTGACAGGTAGGCCGGTGTTGTGTCTTCGGCGTACTTGTCCGCGCGGAACGCTACCTTGTTCGCGACGACGATCGTCGCGCTCGGGGCGCCAGGAGTTTGCCGGTTGGTCAAGAAGCCGATCAGGGCCGCGGCTGATACGAGGATCACTCCGGCGCCGATCTGGACAGAGCGTCGACGCCACCACGGTTGCGACTCGGCCGCGGCTGACACGCCAACCTCGCCGATGTCCGCGTGAAGTGACTCGCCCACTTGACTGGCTGAGCCGGCCGGTTGCTCTCGGCAGTAGTACAGCAGTCCATCGGGGTGGAAGCCGCTCGGTGGGTACAGCGATCCGAGCTCGAGGCGAGCCCAATCGTCCACGGCGCTTACCGCCGCACCTCGGCGAACCCTCGGAAAGCCGCCGTCACGCCAACCGTTCAGCGTGTCGACCGACACCTGAGCTTGTCGCGCGAGGTGCTTCACATCGCCTGCCTGGTGGATGAGCCACCTCACGAGCTCCTCCACAGGAGGAACACCGGGCGCATCGGTCATAGGCACACGATCGCAACTCCGCACATCAAGCTGCTAGCGCCATTCGGGCCAGTCCGCCGTCACTCACGAGCGCGAGCCGAAGTAGCAGCAGTCAGAAGTAACTGGAGTTAGCCGTATTTAGGCAGGTCAGAGGCTGGCGAGGTGCACGGTGAGGGTGTCAGACAGCCACAACCGAAAGGAACCAGCCATGAAGACGAACACCGTCCGCCGGGTGATCACCGGCGGCGTCCTCGCCTGCCTGATGAGCGGCGCGGGCATCGGTGTCGCGGCGACGGCCGAAGCGACGCCGGTCCTCACCGTGAACACCACCGCAGCCACCGATGCGACAGGTGCCGAGCAGGGCGCTATCGCTTGGGCCCAGGCTCGGGTGGGGCAGAACATCTACGACGGGTTGTGCCTGGCCTTCGTCGTCGACGCCTACGACCAAGGCGGCGGTGCCGACATCGGCAGCGCCGCCGCGGCCGTCGACTACTGGAACGGCCACAGCGACCTGCAGCATCCCGGCGACACCAACGCGCCCTACGGCGCCCTCGTCTTCTGGGACGCCACCTCGACCAACCCCTACGGCCACGTCGGTATCAGCCTGGGTGACGGCACGGTCATCTCGACCTACGAACGGTCCGACCACACGATCCACGTCTTCGCGATGGCCGACCGCAACGGCGCCGGCTACCCCTACCTCGGATGGATGCAGGTCGCCTGACCCCTCTTGCCCGCGGCGACGGCGCCCGACACTGCCCTCAGTGTCGGGCACCGTCGCGTCGTGACGACCCTTGCCGCATCCAACCGGCCCGCGAACGAGTGGGTGGGTGGATCACGCGGAATCGACCGATCTTGAAGCGAACCAGGCCAGGGGAGACCACTGCGGCCATCCAGCCCGCAGCATCGTCATCGCGGAGCGGTCAGGTGTGCTTCGGCGACGGCGGGGTAGATGCCGGGGTCGCCGGGTCGTTTGGGGGCGGGGTCGTTGCAGGTGCGCCCGTTCGGGGTGGTGGGGGCGGCGATGAGCGCGATCTGCAGTTCGGTGGCGTCGGCGGGCAGAGGGAATTGCACACGCTCGGTGCGGCCGACGTCGAGGGAGACGGTGTGCAGGGTGATCATGCTATCGAGCGGGACGCTGTCCCCGGCACGCAGGCCCTGCTCGGGTGGGTTCAGCCGCGGGGGCCGGTCCGGGCTCGGCAGCGCCGAGAGCGGCACAACCCGCGCTGGCACTGTGACCGCTTCACCGGCCAGCCGCGCGGACGGATCGAGCGGCACCGGCGAGCCGGGCACGGTGGAGTCCGGTGTGGTGTTCGACCACGGTGCCTACACCGACAGCTCCACGGCCACAGCAGCCACGGTGACCACCGCGACCACCGCCGCGTATAACGGTCGCCGTGGCCGTGCCCCCGCTGAGGCACCGGGCCCGCCGCCAACGGCGTGGACTCGACTGGCCCAGGCCGTGTGACCGGATCCCGGGAAGACCCGGTGCGGGGAGCATCCGCTGTAGGGACCTCACCGGCGCTCTCGGGGCGCGCGATGGTCTGCGGCCGCAGGGCGTCACCGCTGGCGACCGGCGTTACCGCGACCTGCTCGTCGGGCTTGACGCGGTCCGCCTCGGGATTCACCGCGCCACGTTGTCCATCGGGCTCGTCATCACGATCCCGGTGATTTCCGGGGTGTTCACCACGCCTGCGGTGATCACCGTCGGCCGGAACGCTGGGGAAGCGGCCCTCGCCGGAGCCGTCTTGGTGGATGTCGCCCGTCGGGGAGGTTGCGGGCGCCTCGAGGTTCACCGCGGCGTCGGAACCGCCTGGCTCAACGCCGCCTGATCCATGCCCACGCGATAACCGCTAGGGAGCACCTGTTCAACAACACGCAACCTAGGTCTCGTCCGACTGGGTGCCGCCCCGATATCCTCTGTCCGCGTGAGCTTGTCGGAAGACCAGGCAGCCGACATGCGGCTCACTGACGGCGCGAGGCATCGGTACTCGACGTCTTCCAGCGCCTCCGCGCGACAGAGAACGATCGCGGCGTCGGCGAGGCGGACCGACGCCGGGATCGCCCACGCCAGCTTTCATGCACCCGCGGAAGCGGACGTAGTCCGGATTGCCGAAGGCGGGCAAGCCCTGGATTCCGGGCTTGCCCGCCTCGGATCTAGGGCTACAGTAGCAATGACTAGTCGAGTCAGCTCGGCTCGTCTTGACGGCAGTTGGTGGGATGCTTGCAGGAGGCATGGGTCATGGATGCGCGTGCTCTGGGCAGGCGCATCGCTCAGGTGCGCGACGCAAATGATATGAGTCAGAGCGACCTCGGCAGGTCTGTCGGCCTTGCTCTTGACGAGATCGATCAGCTGGAGCGCGGCGAGCGACCGGTCGATGCGAAAGAGCTCTGGTCGGTGGCGGCTGCACTCAAGCGACCTGTCGCATTCTTCATCACTAATACGGCCACCGCTGTGATCAGCCGTCGAAACGAAGCTCGACACCATCATGCAGATCACCGGTTTCTTGACATTGAGCTGGAAGGTTTCGCTTCCGACGTTCAGAAGTTACTGAAGATGGGGTTGTTGACTCCGCCTAATGCGCTCCCGCAAGTGAGTATGCCCCGCGACCACAGCCAGGCCGAGGTAGCCGCAATGGCGGTGCGGAAGCATTTGAATGTGGGTTCGGGTCCGTTGGGTGACCTGGTTGACCTCTACCAGGGGCTGGGCCTGCAGACGCTAATCGCGCCACTTGGTTCGGAAGGTCCTGATGGCGCGTCCACCGAGGTTGGTGACCCTCAGTCGCGACTGGGGGTCACTGTAATTAACGGCCAAGCGAGTACCTATCGCCGCCGTTCCACCTTGACTCATGAGCTTGGCCACTGGCTATTCGAGGACGCGTACAATACCCAGTGGTCCGAGCAAGACGAAAAGTTTATCAATTCGTTTGCTTTTTACCTTCTTGCGCCTCGCGATGGGGTCACCAATTTATGGAACAGCGTCGACGACTTGTCCGACCGAGATCGAGCCCTCACCGTGAGTGGAACTTTTCTAACAAGTTGGCAGGCTACGCTACAACTCCTTAAACATGTCAATTTGATCGATCAAGCGAAGTACGCCCAACTGCAGAAAGACCCGCTTCGTGCCGAGTATCTACGACTTGGATTCACGGCGGTCGATAGAAGTCGAGACGAGATCGCCAGTTATGTCGTGTCGTCGAAATTCTCAGCGGCTTGCGTGAACGGTTACGAGTCCGCCAGGCTCACCAAGAACCGTGTCATCGACTTGCTGCGGGGCGCCCTGTCGGAAAGAGATCTAACCGATCAAGAGCCGCCGATTGAACGGTGGTTGAGGATCGCGCATTCCGACTTATGATACCAAAAGTCGACCAGTGGGTCACGGACACGACTATGTATACCCATTTTTGGCGGGCGGGGCATGCTGATATCCTGGGGAAACTTGCCCCAGGAGGTATTGTATGGGTTCCCGCAGAGGTGAACGAGGAGATTGAGAAAGGTCGACAGACTTACCCTGGAATCTCCAGCGTGGCATCCTGCGAATGGGCGAAGATCGCCATTCTTGACGGGGATTCGCTAATGATGCGAATGGCTATTCAGGCTGATCTCGGTGCCGATACCTCGCAAGCCCACATAGGCGAAAGTGCGGCAATTGCATTTGCCTTTTATAACAATCTTGTAGCACTCGTTGATGATTGGGCGGCGGGCGAACAAGCGGACCTGAGAGATGTTCGGCACAGAAATACTGGATGGGTACTGAGGGAAGCTCACAGAAAACTACCCATGTATCGCGATCGAGGGCAGATCGATCGAGTCATAAAGGGTTTGCACGAAACCGACATGAAGCTTCCGTCCGCGGAGACAATTTTCGCTGAACTCTTGAGCGATGAGGACCTCATCTGACTCTCGCCGTGGTGGGTACATCGACGGCACGATCCCGTAAGCGCAGTCGCACCGTTTTCCCTGGCCAGTGGGTCGGCGCTGTTCACGGCGTGCTCGTGACGCTCCGCGCCGGACATCATGACGCTTCGTGGCTGAGCGACTGTGTCGCAGGTCACGATTCGACGGTCAGCGACGGACCGGAGCGAGGGACCCCGGACGCACGACGACCCCGGCGCCACGGGGGGCACCGGGGTCGTCGTGGGCTCGCGCCGGGAGCGTCAGTTCTTGGTGTTCCCGGTCTTCTTCGAGCACGTCGGCCACGCCTTCATGCCCTGCTTGCTCTTGACCTTCTCGGCCACCTGGATCTGCTCGCCCTTGCTGGCGTGCTCCGGCTGGCCCTTGCCGCCGAAGGCGTGCCAGGTCGAGTCGGTGAACTGCAGACCGCCGCCGAAGCCATTGCCGGTCTGGGTGTTCCACTTGCCGCCGCTCTCGCACTGCGCGACGGCGTCCCAGTCGGTGGCCGAGGCCACGCCCGCACCGAGGGCGAGCGGGGC
>JAOSBP010195528.1:0-13169 GCA_027563825.1 Erythroxylum mucronatum
TATGTAAAATATTTAAAAATTATTGTTATTTCAAATTAATTGTCATTATTATTTATTATTAAAATTTTTGAAAGCATAGTTAATGTAAACAGTAAACTAGTAAAGTATACAGTACAGCTGTATAATATATCAATATGGACTATTTTGCAAATTTAAAAAAGTTTAGGGACTATTTTATAAATTTAAAAAATATCCCAAAACGATACCCGGTACCAACCGGTACCGGTACAGTTCCGTTCCAGAGCCCAATCTGATACCAAGCCTGGTACGGTATTCATAACATTGGTTAGATAGTTAAGCTTGCCAACAAATTTCTTGTAGAGGCTAGAATCGAAAAATGCAGGACCTATATGTTGTTGAAGCTTGACAGTAAGATCAAGAGGATTGGTGACAGAAGAACTATCTAAACAACCGAATTCCTTTAATAAATCAAGAGCATATTTGCATTGTATCATAATAAGGCCCTGAGGCTTTTGAATAATCTCAAGACCCAGTAAATAATGAAATGCATCAACATCTCTGATTTGAAATTGTTGGTCTAAATATGACTTTAAATGAGCCATTTCCTCAGTATGATTACCAATCATCAAAATGTCATCAACATAGATTGCCACAAAAACTATAGATGATCTCATGTGCCTGGAAAATAGGGAATAATCATTTTTGGATTAAGTATAGCTAAAAATTTTCAAAGCGTCAGAAAACTTAAGATGCCACTGCCAAGAAGCTTTCTTGAGACTATATAAAGATTTATATAACCTACAAACGTGATTAGGCTAAGAAACAACAAAACTAGCAGAAGGCTTCATATAGATCTCCTCTTGTAAACCCCCATTAAAAAAAAGCATTTTGTGTATCTAACTGATATAACATCCATTGTTTCTTGACAGCTGTGCCAATTAAACTCCTTATGGTAGTCATTTTTACAATAGGAGAGAAAGTTTCAGTGTAGTCAATACTTGCCTTTTGAGTACAACCTCTAATAAACAATTTGGATTTGCATCTTTCAACAGAATCATCAGTATGATACTTCACTTTGTAACCCATTTAGAACTGATCAGTGTCTTGCCAGGAGGAAGAGTAACAATATCCCAAGTATGATTGTCGTTAAGAGCTTGAAATTCATTATTAATAGAGTCCTGCTAGGTAGGATGATGGACGACTTCTTTATAACTGTATGGTTCAAATAAAACATCAATAACATCAAGTAACTATTGGTTGGAAGAAGAAAGACCTAAAAAACAAAGAGTAGATTGAGGTTGACAATAGGAAGTGAGTAAAATTACTGTTGGTAGTAGAAGAAAAAAATAAAAGTGTCGTAAACACAGTCCCTGAGATATGAGGGTGGAATATGAATTCTAGTAGAGTGTCAAGGAACAATTGAATCAACAGAAGGTGAAAAAGAAGGAGGTGAAGGATGTGTAAGAGGATTAGGTACAAAAGAAATATCAAAATCAAATTCAACAAAAATGTTTTGGGAAAGAAAAATGGTAGAAAAATCGTATGGTTGGGAAAGAAAAGGAAGCATATTCTCAAGGAAGACGTCTCTGGAAATAAAATTTTGTTTGGTGTCTAGGTTAAATAATTTGTAAGCATTCTTTCTAAATGGGTAACTCAGGAAAACACAAGGAGAAGCTCTTGCTTGAAATTTATCTTTATCTCTTTTAAGAGTTGAAGCATAGCAAATACATCCAAACACCTTAAGATGAGAATAAAGAGGTAACAAACCATATAAAAGCTCAAAAGGAGTTTTCCCTTGCAAGATTTTGGAATGAAATTGATTAATAAGATAAGTGTCTATCAAAACACCTTCCCTCCAGAATTTAATAGGAACACGTGAATGAAACAAAAGAGCTCTAGAGGTTTCTAAAAGGTGTTTATGTTTCCTTTTAACAACATTGTTCTGCTAAGGGGGTATCAACACAACTTGTTTGATGTATAATCCCTTTAGTGGTAAAGAAAGACATAACATCTTTGCTCTTTCCTAATTCAAAAGCATTATCAAATCTCAAGATTTTCACCATAGTATTAAACTGCCATTCCACCATATTCACAAATGAAATTATCAAATCAAAAGCATCACCTTTATTACTCATTAAATGAGTCCATGTACCCCTACTGTAATCATCCATAATGGTAAGAAAATAAGAGAAGCCATAATGAGTAAGAATGGCATACGCACCCCACAAATCAACATGAATTAATTCAAAAATTCTAGAAGTAAGAATATGACTTTTGGGAAAGGAAATTTCTGCTATCTTGCTTTAGAACATACATCACAAGGCAAAGAAGAAAGTTTATGTTTATTACTTTGTAACAGAGGCATACACTTGAGCTTATTGAAAGAAAGACGTCCCAAACTATGATGCCATGTTTATAGAGAAACAGAATTGTAAGAATTGAATTCTGCATAAGAAAAACTAGCAATATCTGTGTGTGTAGAAGAGTCAGAAGATCTAGTGGCCTCCTCATAGAAAGGGCCTAGATCATGCAATAGATTGTATTGAAGCCGAGGCACATACAAAACATTCTCAAAGACAAGGGTAGGTGTAACATCCCAGATTTCCCGCTTAAAGATATTGTTCGCTTTGGGCCTTGGCCTAGTCAAGCCCTCATGGTTTTGCTTTTCCCAAGGCCTTCCCAAGAGGTCACCCACCCTAGAACTATTCTTACCCAAGCACGTTTAACCACAGAGTTTCGATGGGATCCGGTGCATTAGGAAATGAAAAATGCGTCTGTAAGAAAGAGGTATCCATACCCTTATAAGGTGTATTTCGTTCCCCTCTCCAACCGATGTGGGATCTCATACTCTCCACCCCCCTTAGGGCCCAGCCTGGCTGGTACAACGGTTCGAGTACTGGATCTGATACCACTTCTGTAACACCCCAGATCATCCGCTTACAGATATTGTCTGCTTTGGGACTTGGCCCAGCCAAGCCCTCACGGTTTTACTTTTTCTGAGGCCTTCCTAGGAGGTCACCCATTCTAGAACTATTCTCACCCAAGCTCGTTTAACCTCATAGTTTCAATGGGATTCGATGCATTAGGCTATGGAAAATGCGTTTGTAAAGAAGAGGTATCTATACCCTTATAAGGCATACTTCGTTCCCCTTTTCGGATCCTATCGGAACTTTGAGATTAAACATGCTTGGGTGAGAGTAGTTCTAGGATGGGTGACCTCGGGAAAAGAGTGTTTGGCTTAGCTAAGGCCCAAAGTAGACAATATCTGTAAACGAGTGATCTGGGATGTTATAAAATTGGTATCAGAGCCAATACCTGAACCGTTATGCCAGCTAGGCTGGGCCCCAAAGAGGGCAGGGCCTTAAGGAGGGTGGAGAGTGTGAAATCCCACATCGGTTGGAGAAGGGAACGAAGTATGCCTTATAAGGGTATGGATACCTCTTCCTTACAGACGCATTTTTCATGACCTAATGCACCGGATCCCATCGAAACTCTGAGGTTAAATGTGTTTGGGAGAGAGTAGTTCTAGGATGGGTGACCTCTTAGGAAGACCTCAGGAAAAGCAAAACTATGAGAGCTTGGTTGGGCCAAGGCCCAAAATGGACAATATCGGTAAATGGGTGATCTTGGGTGTTACAGTAGGTAAAATAGGAAAATTTCCAGCTTGAAAAATAGAAACGGTATGTCCATTTGGAAGTGTAATAAGAAGAGGTGGATGTAATTTGTGTATGTTAGTTAAAGATTTTTTATCATGACACATAAGATTACTAGCACTAGTGTCTATGATCCAGGAATAACCAACAGTTGCTAAACATTTGACACAAAGACATGTAGAAATAAATTTGTGGATATACAAGCTAAGGTACCTATAAAGTTAGAAGAAGCCGCAACTGGTCTTTTGTTCTGAACCTGCATCTTACGAAAAAGAGTCAAGATCTGATTGAGCTGCTCTGGTGAGAAATTATGAGCTGATACATGTTGTAGCCCTAGGTTTGGTTGTTGAGATAAAGAAAATTGTGCAGAAGCATCATCAAAAAAATTGATTCCAACATCATATTGAGGAGATGGAACACAAGCTACTATTCATTTCCCTTTCTCTTTATTTTATAGTTTATAGCATTGCTCAATCAAGTGGCCAGGATTCTTGCAAACCTCTTTCTATTCATTCTTGTCAGATTTAAGATATTGGCTAGATGTTCCACAAGATATCCATATTGACCAACATGAAAGTAGTTGAATCTGATGCAAATGGAGTAACTGGACTAATGCCTTTCTGTCATTCATCCTGCAAAAGTAACCCATAAGCTTCTGAGATAGATGGTAATGGTTTTATCATAAGAATACTTCCTCAAATGTCTTTGTAATTGCTATTAAGTCCCATCAATAATTGAATCAATCTTTAATCCTCAACAAATTTGGTCCTTGCATGTACAGAAGCAGAAGTGCACACAGGATAAATGTTCAACAAATCTAACTCATCCCAAATTCTTTTGAGTTTGGTATAATAACTAGCAACGTCACTTATACTCTGAAAAATGCCACTTTATTCCTTATTCAACTGATAAAGAAGCGTCTTATTGGACTGTCCAAATGGATGTTCAAGTTTAAGCCACATGTCCCTGGCAGTATTACAGTAATGAAAACTATCACCAATGTCCTTAGTTAAAACATTCAGAAGCCAAGTAGAAACCATATTGTTGCACCGTAACCAGTGTTTCAGCAATGGTGAAAAATCATCTGGTTTAGGACAAAAGCCATATACAAAATCGTTCTTATTCTTAGCTGACAAAGCCATCATCATAGCTTTTTCCATGCACCATAACCAGAGCCATCAAAAACTATAGAAACTAAAAGCATTCCAGGATGACCAGAGGCATGAAGAAATAAGGGTCATTTTGGTCAATGTGTGACCGAGCGTCGTAATGCTAATTAAAATTAAAAATAATTAGACTACTATTGTAGAAGTGGCGAGTCTAGGTCGATCACACAGAGAGTGTGTGTAAAGTTTATGAAATGAAATTAACCGGTGTTTACACTTAATTGGGGGGTTTTGGATTTTAGGAAAAAGAAAAAGAAAATAAAACTAACTAATAAAAACAAATTAAAGAAAACATGCAAAAAATGATAAATGTGGGGAATTTGGTAAGGACCCGGTTCTTCGGTTCAATCTTGGCCTACACCCTGACTAAGCATATTTTATTAATTTATTGTTCTTTAACCTCTCATAGCAACTATTAATCGTGGGTTAAAAATTAACCCTTGTTTTTCTTTAGGTTTTGTTTAATCAAGATACGATCGTTAATTAAACCTAACCACCTAATAACCTAGGATACGATCTTTAGATTTAATTAGGCAGTAGCATTACGAATTAGGAAAACCGATTAATCAAGGCAACAACCACATACGAGGCATCATTTAACCTAGGTCATGTTATCCCTAATGATTACGAATCATTAGTCACTACATATGAATTTCAAGACAACAATTACGGATTATATTGAAATTCTAGCAATGAGTTTGAAATTAACAATTCAATGAACGCATTAAAATTGTCAAATCACAATACCCATCGGGTTCATACATAAATAACCAAATAATAACGAAAATCCGATTATCCATACACAATACCTAAATCAATTAAAACAAGATAACACAATCAATTCCTAATAAGAGAAAGAAACAACAAAATAATAAAAATAATACTTAACCCGGGTCGTCGGCGTCGATATTACCTCCGAACCGGCGTTGGGATGTTTAGCCCTTCATCGTTATTTTCCAACAAAGTGCTTCAGTCCTCATCTTCATCCCTAACCAAAAATCCCTAAAATTTTCCTCACTGCCACAAGCTACACTATGCCACACTGTTCATCGATTTGACGAATAAGTTTTGAACTCTACTTAAAACCATCTGCACTGCTCCACGCTTTGCTTCCTCCTGCGCCTGCGCTGTTCCAACGTCTCCAAGCCATAGTAGCAGCCAGTTGAAGCCGCAAGCCTCCCACTTCTGTGCTGTTCTCGTCGAGCCGTATGCCAGCTCCGCACGTTACTCCTCTCTTCATTTTTTGCTGTTCACGCCACTTGCCTATTTTGTTTTTATTCTCTGGCGGCCTCCCCGAATGATTTGAAGTCCCTCGTTTTATTCTTCTCCTGTTGCTTTTGCTTGGGCCCTCCTTGTGCGCTGATTTTATTGGACAATTTAATGCCTCCCCCTCACTGTTAGCTAATTCACGCTAAATCTTTATGCCTCTATTTGACGACACGTTGATTCCTACTATCTCCTCTGCGTCGCGTATCATTGGTTGCTGATTTAGCTTGTCCCATTTAATTTGCTGCCTCCATTTAAGCCTTCAGCTACGTCAATTACCTATTGCCCCCTTGATTTTAATTAATTTCTCTTGGCTTTCATCTGCTTTATGCGTTGCTCCTCATTTGAAATCCCCCCAAGCACTTCATTCTCTTGCTTCTCCACGTGTCTTCCCTTTAGCTCATTTGACAATTAAAAATGCCACTCAATTAAATCCCACTTGCATGCTTCTCTATTTTCCATTTCTCTTGCTTTTTGTTATTATTTTTTTTCTTCTTCCTCTATAAAGACAAGTAATAATAAATCTTCAGAAAATACCTCAAACGGGGTACTTTTGACTTACTTTAATTTCTTTGCTCTCAAATTGTACCTAAAATCAAATATGAATTAAAGTGAGTATTTTAATCACTTTTGTATCAGTAATCGCTAAGTGAAAATAATTAAAAATATCAACAATTAAGCACATATCAGCCTCCCTCCCTCACACCGTCGCACGATTGCCCCTGCCCATCCATCAGCCTCCTACTTGCCTCCATCGCCCTTCATCCCTGAGAACTCACAGTCTCATAGTCTCCTCGAGAACTTTCTTCATCCTCAAGAACTCACTCACTTCTTTGTTCTTCTTATTCTTTTCACTTTGTTCCTTCGATCTTCTTCTTCATATTTCATCTGTCGTGGCAACATCGAAGGTAAGCTCTCATTCTCTCTTCGTCATTTTCATATTTTTTTGTTGTCTTGAGAAGTGATGTGACTAATTTGAGAAGTTTGTATATTAATATTGGGAATATGGGATAATGCTTGTATTGTGTTTGATGAAATGCCACATATATTAATCAAACCATCTTTCCTGCTATGTTAGTATTTTCATCTTCCATTTCTACTAACCTATAGTTAGTATTGAGTTCACAGTTTAAACATGACCACGCCATCTCATTTGTCTTGGATCATATTTTCTTGCTCATCAATGGATTAGTTTATTAATCGCTCAATTATACGAGCATAGAAGCATATCATATTAAGTACTTGGTATTATGCTGCATTCATCTTTTCCAAGACAAAGTTCAACTTCAAAGTTGAGTTGTGCTTCTCTGTAGTTATATTGAATTAGAGTATGAAATTAAAGGTAGTAATACCATTCATCTCAATGTAAGTGTAGTTTGGGTTAACAATATAAAAGATAGAAAAACATTAAGAGTTTGAGTATGTTTTCAATTTTTGATATAAAAACGAGGAAAATAGAAATTAAGAAGTTGATCCTGTATTTGCATCATTACCCAAATGTTATGATCATTGCCTTAGCAAAAAAGGTGTATATGATTACTGTTCCATGTGTCTACCTATCACTGTGAACAATTGCATACTATATTGTATCTTCAAATGACACCTATTAATATAGATTATAGGTTTTACAAGCATTGATAAAACTAGATTTCACTAGCTTAAACAAAAACATAATAGGAGTAAAAAATTTCTTGAGGAGCTTTAATATATAGTAAGTTACCCTTATTGTGTTTCATAATACCCAACAAAAGACGTCATAATTTATCATATTATGCTCCATCTTCTCCAAGCAACAAATAAAATGCATATCTTTTGTCTTTGTATTCTTCAATATATGAAATATCCCATTGATGATCTCTTAAAAGTTCTCTTTTTAAACCAGAAATGTCCTAACTTGACTACCTCTAAGTTGTAACATATATATTCCTACAATCAATTAGCAATCCAACTTTTTATTCGCTACTTTAACACAACAATGCTTATCTTTGAATGTCTTTATTTGAAAAGCTTCCCCATTTTGGGTGAGAATATTATGTATTCTCCTCCCACAATCCTTCTTACACTCAATAATAACTATTAACTATCATTTTTTTTGTAGACATAGTCAAATCTATCTTGTATGCTTATATTCTTCAATGAATTTTTTAAAAGAGACATTTAATCAAATATCATCCCCTAATTGAGATTAGTTTTGGAGTTTATGCCACTTAATGCACTGAAATTATTTATTTCATCATTTAAACTTCCTTCCAAGTTATTTATGTCCTCATCATCAACTTTCAGATTATTGTTTCATAGTTTAACAGGGACTTTACTAATAGTAAACTCATATAATGTGTGAATAATCTTAAATTTCATAATAAACATCATTTGCAATATCCTCATTCAATTATCCCAATTCAATAACTTGAGGTGATACTTGATCAATGTAATCTTCTTTAATAAACGTTAGGTTATCTTAATCCTTTTGTAATTATAAGCTTCCACCAATAATTTGTTCATTGGTTGTAACTTCCACTCCATCTTCATGATTATAATATTATGATACATCCTCATAATTTTGAGACACAATTATACATGTATGGTGGTTATATAAGCAAATATGTTAGATGGTTTGCTCTACCGATTATGGGGTATTTGACATATAATTGAGCTAATATGGGATTAGTACTAGGATATTTTCAATTGCCAGAGTTGGCCTTTAGGATTAGCTTGGAGTTGTTTTATAAACAGTTGAAGAGGCAACTTGGATGGCACATCATGCATTGGGTAGGCCCTTTTACCTTCAAAGTTCTAGCATATTCTACTAACGTACTTGGAGAACAACTTTAATGCTTACGGAATATGCATGAGAGAACCACTTTAATGTCTAGCATATATCAGCCTAACTTACTTGGACATTCTAGCATATTCAAAGTTCGAACATTCTTTTATTTTCTTGAAAATTTTATTTTATATGGAATATTTTAACTAAAATGTAGGAAAAGTATTTTGATTAAGAATGTGTCATTTTCTAATGCAATTTTTATTTCTAACCTCAAGTATTTATATGTTTTTTATTAGATGGATGAACATATTCGTTCAGTTGAGAGTTATAATTTAGTACCGGAGGTAGAAATGGAAACTTCTATTCCGACACCAAGTGTTGTTAGAAGTTAAAATAGAACTCAAGTTAGTCAACATAAAAGTGAAGTTTGGAATCACTTTAAGAAGACTATATCGATCGACGGAATTGAACAAGCAAAGTGCAATTATTGTCATAAGTTGTATTCAAGTGGTTCGAAAGGTGGAACATCTCATTTAAAGATACATATGGAATCATGTAATAGAAGGAAGATGGTTTTAAAAGATCAAACATTTTTGACCCCTAACCTTATGGAAGGAAAGAATGAAATGACAATAACAACTTTTGACAATAATAGATCAAGAATGTTGACGGCTAATATGGTTATTGGAGATGAACAAACATTGTCTATGATTGAAAGCAAGAGATTTAGGATATTTCTTAATTCACTCCAATTGACTTTCAAGGTTCCAAGTCGGAATACACTGAGGAATGATATTTTCAAAATTTATGACGACAAGAAGAGAGAAACATTAAGAGCATTGTCGAGTGTTTAAGGATGAATTGCCATAACAACGGACATGTGGACAACCGATAACCAAAATAAGGGTTACATGGCGGTGATGACACATTATCTTGACAATGATTGGAAGTTAAGAAATAGACTTTTGAGTAATTTATATTCTTTAATATTATTATCATTTTCTTTTTTCCATTATTGTATGAATTTATGATTCATGTTGGTATGCTTTTCATGATAGGTTCATTTATGTGTCGACATTGCATACAAGTAAAAAATTAGCAAACGTGTTAAAAAAACTGTTTGATGAATTTGAACATCGACAATAAAGTATCCTCTATCACAATCAATAATTGCAATACAAATGATGCTATGATTGAGAAGTTGAAGGGTAAGATGCAAGTTGGGAGCTTATTGGTTGGAGGCAAGTTATTTCATATGCATTGTTTTGCGCATATTCTTAATGTTGGACCTCGAACTTTTCTTGGAAGTTAAAATTATTCAATGAAATTAATTGAGAAATTAGTGGTGATTTATTCATGTGCAAAGAAAAGGAAAATTCTTGAATTTGAAATGATAGACAAGATTAAAGTAGTGAATGTAGTAAGTTGATGAATAGTGAATAATTAATTTTGGTTTTTGATGATAAACTTGTATGTTTAAGGGTACTATGAAATTTATGATGAAAAAGTTGGTATAAATGGAGTGGAAATGACTAGAATAAAAAGTTGAATTGTTGTTTGTTTTTTTGAAACTTTGAAGTCTGAAAATTTTAGGAATGAATAGTATAAGAGAGTTGAAATTTTGATCTGAACTTGCATAAATTTTCTAGGTTGATCTAGGTGGAATTATCTAAAATTGTCTTCATGAAAGTTGTAGCTTATCTTTCCAGCTTTCGAACACTATAAAGTATGACATTTTTCGATATCGGGGCTAGAAGTTATGATCATTTGAAGTTTGGATGTTGTTTAGGGTGAACTTTCAGGACAACCACTTTGATTGAAATTTTGACCTTTATAGAGGCAGAAATTGCTTTTAAGTTCTTCATGAAAGTTGTAGATTTTCTTTTTATCTTTCTGTTGATATAAAGTATGGAATTTTTGGACAATAGAGTAGAAAGTTATGAGGTTTGGAAGTTCTGATGATGGTTAGGATGAGATTGTCAGACAGCCACTTTGTCGTGGACTTTTGACCCTTTTAGAGACCGAAATTATTTTTAAGTCCTTATGGAAGTTGTAGAGCTTTCTTTTAGCTTTCTATTGATACCAAGTTTGTAAAATTTAGAGTTCTGGGTCAAAAGATATGAATTTTGGAAGTTAGGTTGTCGAAGAGGAAAATTCAAGGAGGCAGGCACCCTCGCGAAGGCGAGCCTCGCACTCACGAAGCGCTTGCGCACGCACTGCATGCAACGCGACCGTTTTTTGGCCGATCCTCCCCTAATCCGACCTCTCTATACTCTTTTAGTCATAACTTTTTCGTCTGACCTCCGATTGACCCAATTTTTAAAGAGTTAGATTCCTAAGGCATTCCTCTACGTCTCCATAAAAATTTATGATTTTTGAGAATAATTTGAGAAAGATTGATTGAATCAAGGTGAGATGATCGGTTAAAAGAGTATGAGTTAGATATTTTTCTGAACATAGTTCAGTATTTTGGTGATATCTTGACCTGTAGAGCTCCAAATGAGTTGATTCTTGTTTCTAATTAAACTAGAGGCATGGGGCTACAAGTTATTTGAAGGAATCAAATTTCAATTCAGTCCTTAAGACCTTCAATTGCTGAAGTGAATTTGGGTTTAGTGTACAGTATCGGTTTAGTAACAGTCCGAAAGTGTTTGGGCCATAACTTTTGCTCTAGTCATCCAAATGAGATGATTTTTGATTTGGATTAAACTATAGAGATAAGGCTACAAATTGTCCAGTGAAATTGAGTTTTAATTTAGTCTCTAAGAGTATCAATTTTAGGAAGGAAGTTAAGCGCGGGATAATATTTTAGTGTAAGAATAGTCTGCAAAATGTTTGGGGTATAACTTTTGAACTATTGAACCAAATTGAATGATGGTGTCATTAGAAAATTGAGACAATGAGAAACATTTCTCTAGAAGGAAGTGTTAGCAAATTCCTTCAATTTGATGATTAGAAAAAGGTCTTATTTTTGGAAAAAGTTAAGCATGACTAAATAAATTTGAGGCTTTGTTATATTATATAATTTTATGGAGTTAATTAGTATATTAATATGAGTAAGACCATATGACATAGATTAAATTGAATTAAGGTGGTAAGATTGCATGAGGGGCAAAATTGTCAAGCCACTTAAGCTTTTAAGTTACAAGGCTTATAAGGAAGGGTATAAGGGTCATTTTAGACTCATTAATGGCATTATTGTAAATAGAAGTGTAGGTTGGCTTTTAAGGAAGGAACGTGCACAAAATTGAGAGGAAAAGAACCAAAGAAAAGAGAGAAATGAGAGAGAGTCGGTGGAGAAGAGGAGAAAGACGAAAGAAATGCTAGGGTTTTGATTTTTCTTAGTTTTAAGAGGGAATTTGATGTTTATTCATGAAGGAAAAGGGAAGAGGAGGATGAGAGCTTCCATTCAAGCCAAGAAACCCTTCTTTAGTGAAGATCCAAGGTAAGTGGGATTTTAAATCTTTGGATTTTTAGAGAGCTTTTGGTTCTTATGGCCTAAAAATGGTATGGGTTTAAGTTTTCTAAGATTAATTTTAGTGATTATATGTTATGGGTTGTCCAATTTGAATTCCTATTGATTTGAAAATTTTGTCATTGTGAAGGAAAGTAAGAGAGGCAAAAAGGAGCAAGGGTAGAGGCTTTTGAACAAGTATTAAGTAAGGAAATAAGATGGGTTTCATGTTTATAATTTGAGTAATGAGCTAATAAGTTTTCTTTCTAAATCAAGAGAATAAAAGGATTTCAGTTAAATGTTGCTTTATTGTTTTTGATTGATTTGAAAAATTGCTACCTGTTGTGATGTGGAAATTGCATTGTGATGTATGACTTTGTGATAAAACAATTGAATTGTATGTATGATCATGTTATGCCATTGAATTGAGTCATGACATTTTGTATAAAGAAAAAGCATGAGAATATGGATTTGAGAATGATTGAATTAAGCATGTGATTTGATTGTGTTTGGGCGAGAGAGGAACCGTTTCATAGTCACATGCACGTCGACGTCAAGCCTTATCCCGGCTTCCCGCTTGTGGCCCACGAGATCAAAAAAGTGGACTCGTTTTGTTCACGGAGTAAACTTTGGTTTCTTTGTTTTGTTCCACGGGACCCTCGAGCCAATTATATGTGCAATTGCATTTTGATGTGTTAAGATATGATGAAGTTGAGTATTATGCTTTGAAGCCAAAATTTCATCAAATGTGTTTAATGTGATGATGTATTGAATAGTGATTGATGATGTTTATGAATTGCTTGATAAGTTGTGAATTCGAGAAAAATGTGTTACATGGATTTCAATGTGAGTTTTACAAAGGAAATAACTATTTCAATGGTTTTTGCTTGTTTCTTGGTTAT
>JAOSBP010195606.1:0-13162 GCA_027563825.1 Erythroxylum mucronatum
GATTTTACTGTTATTTCTTACTTGGGCTTTGGGATCCGCTGCTGGCTAAGAGTGTATGATTTCTCCGATGTAAGCTTCCACGATGAGTGCTGCGCGGAATGCGACATAGATAGATTCGTGAATGGAGTATGACCATAGAGTAGTTTGATTGGTCCAAACCCGCATCGTTATTTTGCGCCTGTGAAATATCGGGACTATTCTCGCTGCGACCTCCTCGTCACGAGTCCACTCGTGGAGAGGTTGTTATAGATTGGTACACCAAAGGACGGCTGTTTTCCGCCATATGGTCGCGCATCTGGATATGGCGCGTGCGGAATAAAGTAAAGTCTCTCGAGTTCCGCCGTAGCGTGTCTTTCTTTTGCTTACGTGACACCGCTGAGAAGCAACAACCGGTGAGCCAAACGACGCGGACGCTGCTTTTTTTGGGTTCGCACCTCCAAAATCGGAGTGGCGACCGGTGGAGCGAGCTGAGGTCGACTGCATGTACTTTTGAGTTGTATGTGCATCCACTTCCCGCTTCGTACTTACATTGGCTGGATCCGTAAAGGCGTCGACCAATCGTTTGCGGAGATGGTCAGACTAGCATTGTAACCAACAGGTTCGGTAATGATTTTCACGGTCCAATGATCTGCCGTGCATTGGTTTTCCGGAAAGTCGGATACAGCTTGCCTTGGCCTTCCGAATGCGCTGTCACCAGCGCCGAATGGGGCCAGCCAGCATTGCATTGGATGATCGATTCGAGCATACCTGGAGACATCCAACGATATGATAGATCTTTGTATGTACAATACGTTCGCCTATAGCGAAACGAGCGCGAATGCCACGTGAGAGATCGCACGATGAACCTAAAAAGCAAGTCGGTGGGTGGGGACGGCATGGGCGCGTTGTCTGATTGGCAACAATCCGGATGATCTCTCTTGGCACCTGATCACGCAAGGCTTGGAAACTAGTAGAACTCAGCCCCTACTGTACGTAGCTGAGTGCTCGTCTTTATTTGGAGGTTTCACAGCCTTGCGATCCTGGACGGATTAAAGTCTATGTGAAACATGTAGGCGGGATGATGACGGCTCATCCAGTTTGCGATTTCCTGTGTCGCGGTAAATCCACCATACATCTCCGCATTCCCAAACCTATGCATTGATCTCTCGTATACACAAAAATTCTAGGTTGTCTTATGATTCGAGAAAATCCTTCATTGTGCCTCATGTAACGGCCGAGATCAAGGAGAGTACTGTCAAATTTCTACTTCTTGATCGTCGATGCGAGGCTCTCAGCATCGGTTACATGCTTGAGTTGACAATGGGATGCTTGGCGTTGGTAAAGGTACCGCTACAAACTGACCGGAGCTGAATCCTCGCTGCATTGTGACGTTCCCCGCTTGTTCATCCTCTGAGCCTCATCTGCTCAGAGTCCGTACAAGTAAAACGAATGTCCAGATCATTTTTACCCCAGCCAGGTACAACTTGCAAATCACCAGACGAGTCATGCCTGTCGAAATTCATTTGGTCAGAGACTTGAACCAGAACCCTGACTACATCACCTATTACTTTGACGATGCAGTCAATAGCGCAATTGGCAACCACTTCAATTATTCCGACGGCCAACCAGACGGGACCTTGGTATTGTTTCTCAACGGCTGTCGCTATCCAACTGACAATAGCATGAACTATGCCGACTGCTCCAAGGCATGTAAAGAACCGGGACTGATCTGGGGCGACTACAAAGATTCGGTGTACACGTTGCAGAACTGTATGCATGATCTGCACGCTGTGTATCTCACACGCTGACTCATGTTCCAGGCATGGTAAGCTCAGGAGAGCGTTCTCGATGAAAACTATTCACTCATGGATTCAGGTGTATCCAGTCATAACTCGCCTCATGCAAGAAGGTCTACTCACCGAACAGGCACAAAGAAATGCGACCACAATGGGTGTTGTGGCAGGCACGAATATCCCAGTGTCGCCAACGGCCTGGCCAGCTGTGGGAAACTGCATCACCGACTTTTGCAATTCCGGATTATCTGGCCAGAGCTGCGCGTATGGTACCCAGTTCGCCTCTGATATCGATACGGACGATTTTCTATTGGCTGGTATGAGCCCGTTGGCGGACGGGGGTCTGTCACTGGTATGATCATCGCGCCGAGGGAAGTAATCACATCTTCAATCGCTGACGGTAAGATGTAGGGATTCACGAGCACCATCTGCACCGACTTGCAGGGGTCGATCAACACTGACATCGGTGGTCCAGGTGTAAGTCTGTCTCGCCGTTAGTATGTCCACAATGGTTGACATTACCTACAGGTATTCGTTGCATACATCATCCAACTGACCACCACTCTGCTGATTTGGCTCGTTCTTCATGTCGTATATGCCTGGAAGAAACGAACCGTCGCACGTATAGTCCTCGTCCCGGTGTCTGGTCAGCCCCGAGAAGAAAAAGATCTGAAGAAGGGAGCGGCAGGATACCAACTGCAAGTCTTGTTTGAGAGCGCGAAAGATTTCTTGAATACACAAATCTTCTTCATGGTCTCGTTGCAAATTGCAATATTGGTACTGGCGACACATTCAACGGCTTTTCAGGCTGAAAACCTGCAAGCACTTGGCGGGGACGCCGCGATGGTCCTCAATCTCGCCCTCGACGGGTGTCTGCCGGTGCTCTTCACCTTGCTGACGCTACGTGCGATGAACCACAAGATACCAGGCTATCTGATCTATGCCACCGCTTGCTGTGTGTATCTCTCGGGGAGTGCGTGGATCGTTTTCGAGCATAGCAAAACGGATC
Source organism: Erythroxylum mucronatum (assembly GCA_027563825.1). Taxonomy (NCBI): domain Eukaryota; kingdom Viridiplantae; phylum Streptophyta; class Magnoliopsida; order Malpighiales; family Erythroxylaceae; genus Erythroxylum; species Erythroxylum mucronatum. Next base: position 2,782 of record JAOSBP010195606.1, read on the forward strand.
TCACCGAAGCTCTCGCACCAGAGGTATCCATATCTTCCTGCGGAGCCAAGGGAATCCCCACCGAGTATTGCGCCCTCGCCAGCGCGTGGTGGTTGCACAACTCGTCCGCCGACGGAGGAAGGGCGCTGACCATTATCATCTTCAGCTGGCTCGTCATGTCGATTCTGCTGATCGAACGCATCAGAATTTTTCGAAGAAACCCTGCCGATCGGGAAAGCGACGAAGGTGACGATGAGTTCGCGACATCGGCTCAAGTAGGCAAACATGCCAACATCTTCGGCTTTCTCGAATCGTGTCTTATGGCGCGCACATACTTGAGATCTAAGAGCCATGCCCATCGAACTCAGCGCTACCTCCGTTGGTTCGCGGCGTTGGCCTTCCTCGCTATGGAATGTGTACTCCTCAGCCTTATATGTGTGTTGCTGGATGACTTTGTGCGGGTTCGCAACAGGGATGGGAGGCAGACGGACGCGATCAAATGGGACGAATGGACGCTGTCATCGATCATCTCAGTGACCGCATGGCTCCCAGTGTTCGCGAAGTACATCTATCAGGCTGGTCGTGAGTTTGACCAAGAAGACTTTCATGTCCAGAATAGAAGCTGACAAATCTTTCCAGATGGTCTTCTCAGGAGGCGAATGAAGCGGGAAGTAGACGGAGAGGAGGGGAAGCTTCTGCAATCACAAACGGATGGGAACTCGGTTTGACCACGTCGAACGGGTGATTGGGTAAGCTTCGAGGTGTGCGGTTACGCCTCGCTGGTCTGGGCCTTCCTCTGGCAATACGAAGAATGTTGAGTGGCCGTGGAAGGCCCTACAAATCAAGATTATCATGCCGGGTTTGGCGATCGTCTTTTCGGAAATGTGATCTGATGTTCTGTAGCTGTACCGTGGTGTTCACCAGTAATCGACTTCCAGATTGTCATCATTTGCGATGGCGTTTGCATCCAAGACATTGTCAATTCGATCAATGCTGTCAAATTCCAACCCCACATCCCCGTGTTCTATTTTGGAGCAAATTTCAGCGGCGTGATTGGACGTCATTTCGGCATATACCTCGGCCGTTTCGGCTGCGAAGACCGAGTCTATAAAAAGCATCATCAAAGCATCAGGCCCTACCTTGGCAGCATCATCTCAATCGACGCGCCAAGTCAATTACGCCTCCTCTTGCCGATTTTGTCATGAGAAATTGCCAGAATGCAGATGCTGGCGTGGAGATGGTACGGTTCTCGTATTTCTAACCCGATCAAAATTGCAGCGTCATCCTCTTTGAAGATTTGTTGTCAAAGTGGTCGACCTTGGCACCGCCACAACTCCGCACGCCGCGTTCCACAGAGAAATGAGACATTCTCCATGAAATTTCGAATACAAAAGCACAACGAATCTATCGTGTTTCCGGTTCCAATCCATCAAACCCACCCACTCCCAACCAAACCACCAAGTCAAAAGAAATAATCCAAAATGATCTTCCCCCTCCTAACCCTCGCCACCCTCTCCCTCGCCGCCGTCACCCCCCCAGCGGCATCCCAGGAATTCACCGTCCAACCCTACGTCTCCAACGGCGCCAACAACCCGGTCCTGATCTACAACCTAATCGCGGTGGCGAACAAGACCAAAACCAACCCCACCCCTTCCTCCGTCCTCCTCGTCGCGACGCCCTACTACTCCAAAACCCCTCCCGGCAGCCCCGCGTTTTTCTCGGGCACGAAGCCGCAGTACGCCCTGAACTACGACCTCACCTCCGACGCGGCCGCCAAAGCCGCGGGTGTGGCGACGAAGAAGGGGGTTTACGGCGTGGTCGTGCCCGAAGGGACGCAGGTGCAGGCCGTGACCGCGACGTTGAACGTGCAGAAGGACTTCGGGTGGAGGAATGGGACTTCTGCCGGGATCACGCACGTGGTCAGCTCGGGGGCGCCGAAGAATAAGCTTTTCTGTGAGTTCTCGAGATGATTTGCGACTGACTGGGGATGATTTGCTGACGAGGGGGAAAATCGTAGTGTGCAGCGATATCGTGAACGGTGCTTCGTCCACCGTCCTGAAGTGGGGCGCGCCGACCGTGAGTGGGACGACGGAGGTGCCGCCCGCGGGGTGCAAGTTCATCATGGGGATCAATCAGAGGTTTGATCTTTGAGGGGTGGATGATGGGATGCTGGGAGCTTGAGGGTGAGTCGTCGGAGGTCGGGAGGAGGATGTACGGATCTGCGCCAGCATGCGGGCTAGCCTTTCCGGGTTGATGAAATAAAAACTTTACGGTCCTTACCCTATGCCACGTTAGGAGCTAGACAATGTTATCAGTGGTTGACTATTTATGTCGCGAATGCCTATTCGGGCTAATTTCGATCCTGTTTGTCGGCGCGGACTGTTCTTGAGTGCTGGTTGCAAACGATTGTTCATATATCCGGAGATATCAACCGATGAAGGCTCTTGTCGCCCGACCTAGTCATGTATTGTAGTACCGTATTGGAAGAACTCGGATCAGTGGTGTTAATCCAGATTCTGAATGCAGTACGAGTATGTGCGGGATCGACTACAAAGTTGAGAATTCCATCAGGCTCGTCAATGAGAACAGAGCTTTCCCAACCCTCGATAAGGAACAAGTTTATAATACCATGCAAATTGAGACTTGACAAGACAATCAATTCTGGGACCGATGTAAGGTTATTTCCTATCGTTGAGTTGGTGCAATCTCGATTCACGCGAGAGGGAGCTACTTTTACGTTGGTATACCTACAACCTCCCCAAATCCCTCACGACGACCACACATCATTTCATACTAGACTTCCAATCGCTTCAAACCCTCTCTCTCTCCCATCCCAGCATCAGCCCCCGTCCAAGGACTCCCCTCCATCACTCAACAACTCGTCCCCCCCGTCGGCGCCGCAAAAATCTTCGCAGTCCCCCGACTCGCATCGACTGGGATATGCCAGAACTTGTCCGCATCCAGGTAACCTCCGCTGTACTTGGTGCCCTCGGGGTGTTTGCAGAACAGCTGATTCGTGTAGGAGTTCTGCACGCACCGGAGCAGATAATCCGCGGGGATCTCGCCGAAGCCCCACTGGATCTGATCCCCCGTGGCGATGTAGGCGTACGGAGCGAATCCGCCGGGGCCGCCCAGCGCGCAGGTCGCGCCCTGGCTGTCGCCCAGGAAGAATTGGTCGGCGCCGGGTGCCGAGGGTTGGGAGAATTGGATGCCGTTGCCCGAGGTTTGTTCGGCGATGACGGAGAAGTTCCCCGAGAGACCGTTCCGGAGGAAGTAGGAGGTGGCTTGAGAGGTGCGGTAGATGGTTTTTGTTGGTTGGATCTGGGAGGGGATGAGGTTAGGGATCTGAGGTTGGGAGAGGGGAGGAGGGGGCTTACGGTGGAGGTGAAGTAGAGGGTTGAGATGGAGGTGCTGAGTTTGGTTGTGGTTGTTGTCACGACGGTGTTGGCGGTTTTGGTTGACTGTGCTTTCTGTTCGAGTTGATCAATACAAGCACGAGTTGAGAAACCAATGGCAACTGTCACTCACAGTCACGGTTGTGGATACGGTCTTGGTGACGGTTGAACCCGTTGTGACGGTGGAAGTGGATGTTGGGATCGAGAGACATTGGCAGCCGGATGAGAGAGCCGTGCCCGAGGCATACGAGCTCAAGCACGATGGCCGTGGGGTGGTCGAAGTCGGGGCTCTCTTTTGTGGAGCATTCGGATCTGTCCCGGTGAAGGTGCAACCGCCAGTTTCATAGCTGTATGTACAGCTCGTGCTGGTGAATGTGCTGGTGAGCGTCACCGTCTTGGTTGATGAGACGTTCTTGGCGGATACACTCGTGGTCGTGAACGTCGATGTGCCGGTGATGGCGGTAGTGGTCGTGACTCCGGTAACGACCGTCGTGGTCTGAGTCTTTGTCACCGTTGGCGCGACTGTGGTCGTCTTCGCGGGAATCTTGAGGTAAGAGGAGCAGAATCCGGTCGCTGACGAGGGACAGGTCTTCGCTTTATCACAGAAAGAGCTGGTTGCACTGGCAAGGCCAGCCAGAATGGCCACAACGACAGGAAAAAGCATGACTTTGATGGTAAAATGCCAAATCTTGGGATTCTATTGCAGAGCCATTGGAGAATAAAAGTATTTCAACCATTCCGGTGCCACCGGCCCTCGGTCGTGACCAACATTCCGAGCTCAATGGTGGCTTGTACCCTAGATATCCGACTTTAACACGATTGGACCGCTTCTTATGTGTCGGTGTCCGCATTGGGAAAGGCTCGTCATGAAGGCTGATCCCTCATTCGCTTGCTTGACCGCTTCCGCGCGATTGTGCCTGTCGAGCATTCGAGGCCACCACTCCCCCGCAAAACACGATTGGATCCATCAAATCACGCACAAAGCGGTCGCGCCAATGACGGTGGTTGGTAGAGCCATGTCGCCAAACCTTGTGAGGCACGTCGAATCACGGAAAGCCTTCTCCATGCAAGCCCTAGATGCCCCGTTTTCATCTTCTCATGCGTATCATATCGTGCCGAGATAACTTGGAAGTTTCATAGCCGAGCCGTTGTCAATCAGATGCCAATCACCACGATGTGTCTTGAGCACTAGATTTGATTTATTTCCACAACGATAGCAGCATCTAAACAATTTGAGAGACAGCTGAGTATATATCATTTATTCATATCTTCACCTATATACGCCGTTCATAAGTTCACTTGACATCGCACTTGGAAGACTGATCATTGATTTACTCTTGGAAAAGAGTATCAGTCAAGAGTCAATCTGATCCTGGCACGCCGTCATAGGTCGAATAACGTCTATCTATGTACTACAAAGGTTCGCAGATCTTACCCGGGTAACATAGACTTCGATCATCGGCTAATGCAGGTCCGATCGGTCTTATACTTGCTAATTACCGCATCGAGGAACCCGATACCAACTTCGAACCGCGTGGTGTCCGATCCTGCAGCCGCGTCATCCCTAACGCGTATATCAGTAGAATGAGTTGTACCAATTCGTTGATCGTGTATTGCTGTTTGTCTCATGACAACTTAAAATTCCAGACTTTCCTATGAAACAACATCCATCGTGCTGAGGCGTCGGAAGAGCAGGGTTGTTACAGAATATATACCACACCACACTTACTTACTAACCTCATCTAGAATGACGACATAGATCGAGGCTATTGTATAGAAAAGAGTTGGCTTGTGTGGCTGTGCGAACTCTTGACTAATTAATGCGAGCTTCTTGTAAAGCGAAAGTGGTAGAATGTGGACTTTAGGACAGAGTGATGGCGGTAATTACAATTGTAAAGTTGCTGTGACACCTCTAACGCTCTGCTGCAAAGTCATTCGAGATCTCCCCACATGTGTTTCGTCGCTGACTACAGTCAAGTCGAGTTTCACGACATGCGAGAGAGGGAAATTTGCAAGAATGATCGACGTCGCGTGGAAAATTGACTAGGTAACAGGTTCGCAACGAGCATGCGACCACGATTACATCTTTTTCCACGCGTCTACTGGGGTGTATGATCGTCGAGTTGCATCTGTATACGGTTCGTGATAAACTATTCGCTGGAGTTGACCAGGATGACTCAAGAATAGAAGGCCAAGAGCGCCGAGGCTTGACTCTGGCCCGTATCGCGGCACATGTTGCGCCACATCTCACGGAGTAGCCTTGCGACACTCTGCAGTCAAATATCATAGGGAATTACATGTTGAGGGTCGGAATCACACAACAAGTTTGACACTATTCTAGCGTCTGTGATGTACACGTCGAGTTTCAAGCACATTTTGTACTCACTCGATGATGCGGACCATGCAAGAACCGAGCGCCTTACCCGGCCCCATGTTGGACATGGGTCGTACTCGCAGTCAAAAGCTGACAGAATGGTAAGCTCGAACCGGTCAGCAAAAGTCATACGAGCCAATGAGCCTCGTATTAAAGCCTCAACCTTGACTGCGAACGTTTATCCGGATGCAACACTAGACGCCTCTCACCATGGACCGGACAAGGGTCCGACGCACATATAATACCTTCCAGTACCTCTGACCGGTTACACCATCAAGCAGAATCCATCTCATCACACCACAAAACCATCCAAAATGTTCTCCCTCACCAACCTCCTCCTCCTCACCTCCATCGGCTCCGCCCTAGTCCTCCCAAGGGACGTCACCACCGTCCTCCCCAGCCTCAAAACCATCGACGCCGACACCCTCGACTTCACCAAATCCATCAACTCCTTCGCCCACGGCTCCGATCCCTCCGTCCTCACGAAGAAATATCAAAAACTCGACCTCGACCTCTCCACCCTCGCCTCCGACACCAACAGAGTCCAGCAGTACACCGCCGACCAAGCCTCCGCGATCTGCAACTACGCCAACAAAACCCTCGCGCCGGACACCTGGGCTCTCACCTCCGCTCTCATCGCGAAGAAAGGCGTGCTCGTCGCCGAGGGTCTGCGGAAGAACATCTCGGATGAACTCGCGCAGCTGCAGTACCACACCAACTCGGTTTTCAGCGGGGGGATCATAAGGAATAGTCCCGGGGGAGTGCAGGCTGCGTGCAGCGAGGCGATCGCGAAGATTAATGGGGGGTATAATGATGCGCAGAGGGCTTATGCTAATTGAAGGGTGGGGCGTGTGGGGAGTGAGGCGGGGCTGTGGCAAGGCGAGGGAAGTGGAGGCAAGGAAAGGAAAGGCAAGGCAAGGAAAGGTTGGAGTTTGGGATTATGGGAGATAGGGTATAGCTGGTCTGTATACGGTGAATGCAAATTTTGAGAACAGTGGGTTGGATCTTGTTTCTGAACTTCCCTCGCGAACCTATCGAAGTACGTGAAGTTGTGGTCTACGATCGACGACTCGGTTCATCCCGCGATGGGCTGCTCTCGTGTGGAGCGACCAGATCGGCCGCTCCGAATAGGTCTCGCGAGACGTTGTCGGCATGTCGGACGAATCCTGCTCGGTGAGAAGCCGACACATTTCCTGCAGACGATAGTGTTTGGGACTCTGCTGGTGAAGACGTGTTATTGGGGTTCTCCGTTGTGCCTGCTTGGTTGCAAGTCGAGGCTGGAGAAATGCACGATGACGGGAGGTTGCGAATTGTTGCTGGGCGCGTGGTGGATATAGGGTCCGAAGACATCGTGGGCGTTAGAGATTGTGCGTTATACTGCTGCTGAAGCACGATGAACCAAGTCTGTGGGATTAAAGTGATGTACGACAAAGCACGTTGGCCTCGCCTTTCCTGTTGCTGGAGAAATTTTCAAAATCTGATGAGTCTTGGACTGGATATTGTTGATAGCGGAACGAGAGACCCATCGATATCGTATGAGTTTCTTATATCTTCCACTTGCGCACCCGCTGTGGACCGGTAAATCGGTGTAATCATCCTTCTCGGTGACCGAGTGGCTCGATAACGTGTCGGAAGACCTCGTGAGATTTTTGCCATTGCAGCAAGCACGGAAATGCGGCGCTCTCAACCACGTACATCGCGCGCAATCACTCTGGTGCGTCAAACCGGCCATGGCCTGGTGTACCTCCGGTCCACATCTGCGACTCGATCAGGAAGAACTCGGACCAAATATGACGCAAGATGTAGCTTGTAATACAGCGGAAGCTTTCGCCTCCAGGCGTCTCACCGCCACGTATGCCTTGTGTAACTAGATGATTATTGTAGTGCTGTCTGTCGAACACGGAAAACGGTATTTTGGAATTCCGGCCAAATTGATTATTACGCAGCGAGCTGTGATTGGTTTTTGAGATGCATTGATTACAAATCAGAAAGAGACCGGAACGTGCTTCCAAATTGGAAAGTCTCGAAGTACTTCAACGTATTCAAAAGCCATCCAATCACGGCCAGTTTGCCTTGATCTATCAAAGGCAAGATATATATCTCACCGTCCCGCGTCTTCAACGGCTTACCGCGTGCAGCCTTTGACGATCGAACAGATGCGTTATGTGTATTTTCAACCCTCTCAGAGGCAATGTTTAGAGAGTTGTACGGGGCGACCGTGGATTGATAAGGTTATGTGCGAATGCTGGACTGTTGCGGATCATTACAGATAGCATCATGGCGAGTGCTCATTACACGCGGACTTTTTCGACAAGTGCGCTGTGAGGAAGTCTGACGACGAGTGCATACAACATATAATGCAATCAAAAGATTTTTAACCGAGTCACCAAATCACTTCGATGAGTTTACAAGGGCACTACCATCACACCATCACTCATCTAGAAGACAATCGCTCAAGACCAAGCGGAACTCTCGCAATTCTACCCTCATCCAATTCTACTCTCCTCCTTTCCCATTCCCTCAGCGGTGATAAGGTCCCACATTCTGAATCTCCGTGACTCCCTGAGTCGCCCCCTCTCCACCTTTAACGCTCGACATCCCAAAGCCCCCTCCTCCCGCTTTTGCAGCCTTCCTTCTCTTCCAAAGCAGAATCCCCGCAGCCACAGCGATAGCGATCACCCCGACCGGCACAGCAACCGCCACCCCGATGACCCCTCCCTTCGACAAACCCGAGTGCGAATTGGGAGACGGAGTCGCAGACCCCCCAAGCCTGATCCGACTCTGCGTTTCTACCGGGTCCGTCGTCGCGATATTCTGCAACGAAAGATCGGGGGACGAGCTCACCCCCGTCGTCGTGAACGGCGAAGTGGAAACCCCAGTCGGAGAGTTCGTGCTGCCCGTGCTACCCGTGCTGTCCGTACTACCTGTGCTCGTCGGACCCGAGGGCAAGCCAGAAGTGTAAATCGTTCCCGGCACGGGCGAAACCGACGGTGGCAACGACGAACCCGAGCCCGTGCACGCAGCTCCACCGGATGGCAGTAGTTCCGCGCCCGAGGTGATGGGCAAAGGTGCGAGGTAGTCCGTCACGAAGGAGATGGGGAAGTTGGAGGTGCTGACCGTGTAGGCGCTCAAACCGTAGCCGATGGTGGTGATGTCGTAGCACTCGCCTTGGATCGGGAGGGTGTCGTCCTGGAAATTTGTGCACGCGGCGGCGTAGCTCCAGGGGGTGCCGTTGAAGGGGTATATGTAGGTCCAGGACATGGTTGTGGGGTTTTCGGTTAGGATGAACTACGGAGAGAGAGGCACGTGAGCGGACGGAGGGAGAGGGGAGAGGATGTGGGGCTTACCGCGGTGGGGTAGAGGGTGCAGGAGATGGAGTCGGTGCAAGTCACCGCCAAGGTCGTGGAGCAGTCATCTGCGCCGAGGACCGCGCCGGCGTAGAGGGAGAAGGATTGGATGTTCTGGAAGGCGGTGATGGTGGTTTGGATGTCCCGGGCGGCGATGGCGGGGGTGATTCGGGGACGAGAGTGGGTGGTCGTCGCTGGCATGCCCCGTTGGGTTTGCCTGGCTGGTCTGGCGAATATCCTGGCCATTGGATGTTTCGAGAGCGCGAAGCTCGTGAGTTTCGGTCAAGATGGTGGGGGAGGCTATGATAAAAGGCTACCTATCGATCGCATCACGCCAAGACCTGCATCGCGTTAATCAAACATTCAGCCTCTCAGGTTGCATGATCCAATCGGACGACTATTCCACGTGGAGGGGAAAGGCTGTCGGCCGAGGATCGTGAAGGTTTGTTTTGAGGTGATTGGCCAGCCTTTCGAGCCCGCAGATTGCACATCAACGCGCATGTCGACACGCAGGTAGTTTTCCGTTATGGTTTCGTCGTCTAGAGCGGTAGGTTGCAGGTACCATACATCTTCCGCATACCCTTCCATCTTTTGCAATCCTTAACTCGGAACTTTTGCGAGTTCTTTCGTGATGTTCGGTAGGAGAATGCATCCCGTCACGTGCCCGCGCCTTACCCAATATGGGAAGACGCAGCCTTGCTACACACATCGATAAGGAGGATTGGACGTTAGCTTGGATGATCGTTTCAGTCTAACGACCTGCCTCTTTCTTCTTAGCTCTTGTACATGCATTGTAAAAATAACCTTCTTGCTGATTGGCTGTTTCCCTCAATCCAGGTACCGACCATGAGGATGCGATGGGCACAATATCCCTTGACCATTTTCGTGAGGTTCAATCTCGCATGTTAATACACGCTTACGAAAGTGTCAGAGAAATGCGAGCAAAGACGTAAGCTAGGGGCAACGTACCGCAAGTAAACCTCCTACCTCGCAGCACGCGCTCAGTGCACCACGATTAAAATCACTTCAAAACCGCATCTGCATTACCCTCATTCCTCCCAAAACCCAAGTAAGTCAGCAATAAAAACCCCCAACAAAGTGCCCATCCCAGTTCAACCAGAAACCCCCTCCATCCCCCTTTTCACATTAGCAAAGCCATCAAATCATCCCCTCCCCCTCCCCCTCCTCCAATCCCACCAGTAGTCAAATAACCAACTATATCATTCGCTTCCCTCTGTTGGAGATTCTTGTCTCTGACATTTCGGGGATCCTTAGAAGGACGAGGG
>JAOSBP010195627.1:0-13160 GCA_027563825.1 Erythroxylum mucronatum
CTTCACGGCCATCTACTCGAGCCCCACCTACTCGCTCCAAAAGTTCCTTTGGTACTATCTGCCTCAAATCGCCTCGCTAACGCATAACCCTTGGCTCCTGGGGGGGGACTTCAATGCTAAGCTGGAAAGTTGTGATAAACGCGGGGGATCTCGCTCTCAGCCGATCGTTAATCCCCACTTCCGCGACTGTGTCCACAATTGCCACCTTTTGGACCTCGGTTTTACCGGCCCCCGGTTCACTTGGCGCAGGGGTCTTATCGCGGCCCGGCTCGATCGCGCTTTTTGTACGACTTCCTGGCATGATTTGTTTCCTACCACGGCGGTGCACCACCTCCCGTTTCTTAAATCTGATCACCGGCCCATTCTCGTTGATTTTCGGCCCCCTCACTCTCACCCCTCAGCTCCTCGTTCGTTCCGTTTCCAAACGGCTTGGCTTACTCACCCTAGTTTCAGTCAATTCGTGACGGATAACTGGCGGCCGCCTTCCCACGACTTTAGTACTGCCCTTCGTGATTTCTCTGTCCGCTTACAGTCCTGGAACACTACCACTTTTGGCCACATCTTCCACCGGAAGAGAAGGCTTCTCGCCCGTTTGGAAGGCATTCAACGCCGGTTGGACGACTCGGACTCGCTTTATCTTCGGACTCTGGAGGAGGAACTTCGCTCTGAGTTGGAGCAGGTGTTGACTCAGGAGGAGCTCTACTGGCACCAGCGCTCTAGAAGCCAATGGTTACTGCATGGCGATCGCAACACCAGCTATTTTCATGCGCTCACGAAATCCCGGCATCGGCAGGGTCGGGTTGCGTCCCTGGTCACTCCTGACGGATCCATTCTCTCCGACCCTGCGGACCTTCGGCGTCACGCCGCTCACTACCTGGAGCACCTGTATCAAGCGGACCCTCACCTGCCCCCCACCTGGGCCATCCGTGGTCCCTTCCCCGGTCTTCCCCCGCAAGCGTTGACGGAGCTCAGACAGCCTCTTTGTCCCGAGGAGATCAAGGCTGCTATCTTCAGTATGGCCCCTAACAAAGCGCCGGGGATTGACGGGTATTCTGCTCTTTTCTACCAGTCCCAATGGGATACGGTCGGCCCTTCGGTGTCTACCTTTCTTCACAAAATTTTCCGTCACGAGATCTGGGAGACAGCTCTTAATCGCACCATTTTGGTTCTCCTTCCTAAGTCTCTGTCCCCTACCTCGATCATGCAATTTCGACCCATTGCCTTATGTTCCGTGCTATACAAAGCTATTACGAAGATCATTGTTCATCGTCTCCAACCCTATCTGGATACCCTAGTCGCCCCTACCCAGTGCAGCTTTGTCCCTGGGCGCCTGATTACTGATAATATCATTATCACCCAGGAAGTCATCCATTCTATGCAACGGAAAACGGGGCGCAAAGGGTTTATGGCCTTAACAGTGGACCTGGAAAAGGCGTATGATCGGCTCTCCTGGGAATTCTTACACGATACTCTTATTGACATCGGCCTTCCTCCTTCTCTGATCAGTCTTATCATGAAATGTGTCACCAGTGTCTCCTTCCAAGTGCACTGGCATGGTGAGCTGAGTGAGGAGTTCTCCAGCTCCCGTGGTATCCGGCAAGGCGACCCCCTCTCCCCTTATCTTTTTGTGTTGTGCATGGAACGGTTAGGGCATGCCATTTCGAGCGCGGTTTCTTCCGGACGCTGGCTTCCTATCCGCCTCAGCCGTCACGGCCCCCCCCTTTCCCATTTATTCTTTGCGGATGATCTTATCCTTTTTTCTGAAGCTTCCCTCCCTCAGGTGGCCGTCATTACGGATGTGTTACAGTCGTTTTGCCGGGCCTCTGGCCAGCGTATCAATCTCGCTAAGTCTCGGAGTTTCTTTTCCCGCAACCTCTCCTCTCAGACGACTCTCCGGTTAAGCAGTGGCCTCGGCTACTCGCCGACTCATGACCTCGGCCGGTACCTTGGCGTCCCTCTCCTTCATGACCGGATCAACCGTCGCACTTATCAGCATATTCTTGATCAGGTCCAACAACGGCTCACGGGTTGGTCTACTCGTCTGCTGTCGTTGGCAGGCCGCATTACTTTAGCCCAGTCTGTCATAGCTGCGCTGCCTAGCTATACGATGCAAACCGTTCGCCTGCCCCGCCGCCTATGTGACGAGTTGGAACAGCTTATGCGGAAATTTATCTGGGGGTCCACCCAAGGGAAGACAAAGCTTCATCTAGTCAACTGGGAGACGGTTTGTAAGCCTAAGGCTTTAGGCGGCCTCGGACTCCGGCGCATTCGAGAAACTAACGATGCATTTCTCACTAAGTTAGGCTGGACGCTGCTTACCCAGCCTCATTCTTTATGGGTCCGAGTTCTCGCCGCTAAGTATCACGCTGATGTCAATACTCTCCCTCCCTCCCTTGGCCCTCCGCGAGGCTCCATGATCTGGCGGAGCATCCAGGCTACTTGGCCCCAGGTTATACAAGGCACTCAATGGCTGCTCGGCGACGGACACCGTATTAGGTTCTGGTTAGATCCTTGGCTGGAGGGCATCGGCCCCCTTCAATCCTGGGCTATTCTCCCGATTCCCGAATCTCTCTTGCCTCTTCGGCTTAGTCACTTTATCGACTCTGAGGGGCACTGGCGGGAGCCTGAATTCCACCGCTACCTCCCGCCTCATATATCCCGGAAGGTCACTGACGTGTTCCCTCCTCACCCGGATCTGGGGCCGGATCAACTTATTTGGGGTCGTACGGTTACAGGGCACTTCTCCGTCGCTTCCACCTACAGCATGAGCATGGGTTTTGACGAAGCTCCAGGTCATGCGGTCTGGAAGGCTATCTGGTCGTGGCCGGGCCCCCAACGAATTCGGTCCTTCCTCTGGCTATTGGCCCACGAGCGGCTCCCCACCAACCAACATCGGGTCCGGATCCGTTGTACCTTCGATGCCACCTGCTATTGTTGTGGTTTCGAGGAGGATTCTCTGCATGTCGTCCGAGACTGCAGCAAGGCTCGTCAAGTCTGGAGCTTATTCCCTCTGCACACGTCTCCGACCGATTTCTTCGGCTTGCCGACTCGGGACTGGCTCATTTCCAACCTCCTTCCTAGCCGTCGCCTCCACGGCCATGCTTGGGCCACTTTGTTTGGCATTTCCTGCTGGTTCCTCTGGCAATGGAGGAACAGGTCCCTTTTCGATAGTCATTTTACATGGCCTTCCTCACCCCGGGATGTTATTTTGTCTTATGCAGGTCAACTCCAGACTACCACCAGTGGGCCGCAGCATGCCATCTCTGCAGGGAGACGAGAGCGACAGGAACTTCTCCTTAGGTGGCGGCCCCCCCCTCCCGGGTGGATCAAGGTTAACACGGATGGGGCCAGCCGGCCCTCTGATCACTCTGCCACTGCAGGCGGGCTGTTTCGAGACAGTGCGGGTCGATGGCTTGGTGGCTTCGCTCAGAAGCTCGGTTGGTGCTCAGCCTGGACAGCGGAGCTATGGGGTATCTATACTGGGCTCAGTCTTGCATGGACACAGGGTTTTCGTCATATAGAGTTGGAGATCGATGCTAGCGTGATTTTTGCCATCCTCTCTTCCTCCGATCGCCGATCCCGGGCCCTCAATCCCATCATTCGGCGCATTCATGTTCTGCTCACTAGGAACTGGACTGTTGTTCATCGCCTTGTCTATCGAGAGAGCAACAGAAGTGCGGATTGGTTGGCCCATTACGCGGTGCACTTGGACCCGGGAGTTACCTATTTTGAGACCACACCCATCGGGTGCCACTTGATCCTCTTCGAGGATTTGTCGGGCTTCTGTTGCCCCCGTTTTGTTACTTAATTTGTAATCGCCTTTTCCCCGTTTATCAAAAAAAAAAAAAAAAAAAGCTACCTCTCGTTCTTTATTTACTTTTTCTTAGTTCAATGAACAAAGAAAACAACTAACTAAAAATAGGTGATGACTAAATAAATAAAAAACAACACTGTGAATATAAGTAGAGCCCTAAGTTCTGAAGGTATAGGTGAGGTATTGTTATTATTATTATTGCTATTATTTTTATTTTTATTATTAGTATATATTATATATTTTTATTAGAGTTATAAACTTAATTTTTGTAGGATTAAATATCTAAAATCTAAATTTTTATAAAAATATTTATTAAAATATTAAAATATATAATATCCATATCCTTATAATTTTTTTAAAGTTATGTTCTTAAAAGTTATTTTACACATAAACAATTAATACTAAACAACTAATTTTACCAAACATCTTTAATAAATAACTAATCAAATTAGCTGATATAATCAACTATCAACTAACAGTTAAATGCAATTAGCTAATTATCAAACCAAAAGCATATGGATAAGCAGAATCTAAGTTATGTTTAATCTGTATCTTCAGGTGAAGGTCAAAGAGGTCCAAAAAAAACCCCTCTTTTTGATAGGAACACCTGCAATATTGACACTTTAATTGCTGGACACCAGTCTGCTAAAAAGTAGTAGATTGATCAATGAATAAGAACAAATGGTTTTAAAATATTCAATTAACCAGAAAGATATAAATAACCCCTCTTCGTTTCCTGAAACGAGCATGGCTGCGAAGTTGGGCCTAGCCAATGCCATTCTGCATACCAATACTTTCCTCTTCCGATCCTGTGTTAACCGCTGATTCTTTGTTATTTCTGCTTCCTTTTCAAAAAAACAAAAAATAAAAATCAGAGTCAAATCTTTGAGGGCATATTTGACTTAGCGCCATCAAGGCCTAATAAAGACATTTGGTAACGGAAATAAAAACGGTTCGAAGCAGAAGCAAAATATATACGCCAGTCATGGGCTCAGAATCATCAGGACAAGTATAACCGTGGGAGGAGGATCGAAGAAACAAATGATCAGCAAGTGACCCAGAATCATACCCATTGAATCACCCACGACTCCGCTACGGAAAAAGAACCGCAGCCAAAACGCGGAAGATATTCAAATCGACCGCTATATCGGAATTATACCTCGCATGTCAATTATTATAATTTATTGTGGAACTTGAGTGGAGTGGAAACCACTTTCATTATCGCATTTAACTTTTTATTTTTTTTGCATTAATGCTGTACAAAAGAAGGGAGAACGGACAATTAGGGGAAAAAAAAAACCAAAACCCATTAATAATATCATGTATCCCAAACAAGGACAGTCTTTCAAATTACCATAACAATTACAGCAACCAAATTGTCAATACAGACTAAAACTACCACCTTTACAAAAACTCCTCCATCCATCTAAACTTAACAAGCCTCGACACTTTCAAAACATCTAACCACCAAAACCATAAAGGGTTCTGCCCTGCCTCTTGAGAGCATACACCACATCCATGGCAGTCACAGTCTTCCGGCGAGCGTGCTCTGTGTAGGTCACAGCATCTCTGATCACATTCTCAAGGAAGATCTTCAATACGCCACGAGTCTCTTCATAGATCAGCCCACTGATACGCTTTACCCCGCCTCTGCGAGCCAGGCGGCGAATTGCTGGCTTCGTAATGCCTTGAATGTTATCACGGAGGACTTTGCGGTGACGCTTTGCCCCTCCTTTTCCCAAACCCTTTCCTCCCTTGCCACGACCAGACATTTTTCGGATCAGAACGCAATCTGAAAAAAGGTTTTGTAAATCATTAGATAATGATTGCCTGGATGGTAGGAAAATTGAAGTGAAGCAAGTGAATGAAAATCCCAATTCAAACATCGGCAATGACCTAACAAAAACCTAATCCTTTTCAAATCCACCAATATGAGTGCGTAAGATAACACGAAGCACCATAATCACCAGTACAAATGTTAAAATGTAAGAATAAAGATTAACAAAACTTGGGTAAAACCAAAGGAAAAACT
Organism: Erythroxylum mucronatum; assembly: GCA_027563825.1. Lineage (NCBI taxonomy): Eukaryota > Viridiplantae > Streptophyta > Magnoliopsida > Malpighiales > Erythroxylaceae > Erythroxylum > Erythroxylum mucronatum. The sequence continues at coordinate 5,847 of JAOSBP010195627.1, forward strand.
GGGCTAGTCTGGCACCCAACTCCTAAATCTAGGAAACCCTCATAAAGAGCATCATACGAATAAGTCTATACTATAGCCTATGAAACTGAAACTCAAAAAGCTTTAGCTAAGAGAAAGAGTAGTACCTCAATCACAAGCTTAATACGTCCAGAGGAAAAAAAGCAGTTGATGAGTACCGAGGAACTCGCGAATATGTATTTATAGAAGGAAGGACAACCGCGAGGGGTTACAGGCTCAATCCGTGCAAATTATTTGGTAGAGTGTTTCAAGCCGTCAAGTACTGAACCAACGGCTGAGAATGTAGGTTGGAAGCGTTTAGGATCGATGACATGGCACGTGATTTCTAATACCCGAAATGACAATAATGTTCTGCCGTTCTTTTTTTTTGAAATTTATATTCTTCCGTTCTTTCTCAAACGAAAGTCGAAACTCGCGCCTACTAATTTGAAGAATCTAACTATTAAAATTAAATTTATGTCTTGGATTTCATGGATGAGAATTTACATATAACCATAAAAACATATCCAATAATTTGGGTGTGTTTGGACAATGATCAGCTAAAATCAGCTGTTTGACTAAGTCAAATAATTGATACACATATTTGGTTAATTAGCTAGTTGAGTTGAATCAGCCAACCTAACCAGCCGAAACCAATAAGTTACTCATACCAGTGTTTGGGATAATCCCAAACTTCAAAAGTCGAGTTTGCCCAAATTCAGCTACGCGTCTCTCTCATTTTTTCCAGAAGCTCGCGTTTTGTCTCTGATCTCTTCCTTCTTCATCTTTTATTTACCCTCTTTTCCTAGTTGTCGTAGGCGTGTCCATGCCGGAGGATAAGGCGGCGCCTGACATTGACGCAGTGTTTGGTTGCTGTCCTTGTTAGTGGGGACAAAAGACAAAACAAAAAAATCCTATCCCTCCCCTATGTTTGATTACTGTCTTCAAATTTTTGTCCTCCGTCCCCGGATGTCAGGGACAAAAGTTTTTGTTCTTTGAACAAACGAAGAACAAAAACTTTTGTCCTTGTCCCCATACTTTTGTCCAACACCCAACTAATGTCAGCAACAGAACTAAGAAGACAAAATAGTTAATGGAATCTCTATAGTTTTGATATTTTTTGATATCGTGTTTTAGAAAATTAGTATTTATTATTATTCTTTGTTATTATTTAGTTGGAATAACAAATTAAATAGTATCTAATATTTTAAAAAATTAAAAATAAATAACAAATTAAATAGTATCTAATATTTTGAATAATAATTATTATTATACGAAAATTTTTATTATTATGATTATGATTATTATTATTAATTTTGTATTGATTATTATTATTATTGTTATTGTTGTTGTTGTTATTATTATTATTACTATTATTATTATTATAAATTTTTATTTTATTATTATTATTACTATTATTATTATTGTGAGTGAGAATAAACAATCAACAAAAACAGCTCGAAGAACAAATCAATCTCGTAGTACAGACACAAACAGAAATTATAAAACAGATAAAACAGATAAGCGAACAAATGGAGCAAATAATAGCACACACGCGTCCGAGAGTGGTATCACTATTATAATCTGATTCAATTGGTTCTAACTTATTTTGATAGGCTGATTCTAAAATATGAACTTGATTACTATATTTCTTATCAGTCTTCTTCGGACATTGATTTGCATAACGTCCTTCTTCTTTACAAATCCAACACCTACAGTTTTTCTTTTTCTGTGGACAATCTTTTCTTTTGGGTTTATATTTTCGGTATTGATTTCGTCTAAAATATTTCGGATATGGTTTAAAAGGTTTATTTTTAAATTGTTGAGATGGATATTTTTTCCAATAATAAGATCTCTTATCTCTTTTGTTTCTAAATTGTCTTCTTCTTTTATATTTTTTACGTGGATATTCACATCCATATTGTTGTGGTATTTCTGCATTGGGTTCACAACAAGGTTGAAGATCTTTATGTCGTAAAGTTCGTCTTAAAGTTGCTTCTATACATTGTTCTACTACTAGTTCTTGAGCTATAGCTATTGCTCCTCCTAGATTGTGAGCTATAGTATGATTAGCAATTTTGTCAGTAAATTGTTGTTGAACTTTTAGATTCAAAGGATAAGGTAACTTTTGAATAAAAATATTGTACAGGTGTATAGATAGAATTGGGATCGTTAATGTCAACATGTGTTTTCATTAGCAAAGTGGTATCAGAGCTAGCTATACATCCATTGCGTGCCTGGTTCGAATCCCAACCCTAGGCCTTCGACAAGGGATTCAACTTAAAAGTAGCAGAAGCGTGGTGGGTGTATAGATAGAATTGGGATCGTTAATGTCAACACGTGTTTTCATTAGCAAAGTAATATTCCTTACACTCAACAAGATGTGAAAGAATTCATTATTGAATGTAATGAACTCTTAGACAAAGGATTAATAAGCCCTAGTACCAGTAAACATTTAGCACCAGCTTTTTTTGTAAATAATTCAGCCGAATAAAAAAGAGGTAAACGACGGATGGTCATTAATTATAAAAAATTAAATGAAGCAACCATAGGAGATGCCTACAAATTATCACGAAAAGATTATATTATTAATAAATTGAAAGGACATACATGGTTTACTACCCTAGATGCAAAATCTGGTTACTGGCAACTTCGTTTACATGAAAACACTAAAGCTCTAACAACATTTACATGTCCACCTCAGAAACATTATCAATGGAATGTTTTACCCTTTGGGTTAAAACAAGCCCCTAGTATTTATCAACGTTTTATAGATAATAATTTAGCAGGATTAGACGAGTTTACTTTTGTTTAGAGCAGAAGCAGAATAATCATTACAAGAGTTTCAGCAGACATCACTTCATCCCCAATAGATAAAACAGATAAGCGAACAAATGGAACAAATAATAGCACACACGCGTCCGAGAGTGGTATCAGAGCTAGTAATCAAAAGACAACCATGGAAAATTTAAATACTACAGATAGATATGTTCAAAGAATAGGAGAAAGAATATATTTAGCCGAATTACATGGATCTACAAATAACTTACAAGTTATTAAAAAGGTACTAGATGATTACATAGAAATATGTCAGGAAGATACAAACGATAGCCCATATCAAGCATGTATTTCTGAAAGTCATAGAAAAATAGAATTATATATTCATATTATCGAAAAAATAAATGAATGGATTTTAAAAGACACTCAAAGTAATGAAACATCACAATAATTGCAAACATTGTGATTTATTAGAACAATATAAGAATGAAACACAACAATTAGTAATCTAATATCAAATAGAAACTCAATTATCAGCTCGCAGATTATCAGACTATATAAATTCTAACTCTTCAATTAATCCGAAACAACTTAATCAAATGACCCTACATTTACAAGCTACACAAAATCTTTTTAACTACGTAACATCTGAACTAAAAGCAGCAATTCATTTATATAGGACACACTTAATAAGCCAACATGGATAATGTATCAGACCAAGAACTGTTAAAAGATGTAGAACGAAACATTCAGCAACAATTAGCAGAAATAACTTCGTTAATACAAAATTTAAATCTCATAGAACAAATTAATGTTACAATGGATGAGAAAAAGAAAGAAAAATATGACATAAAAACAAATAATGAAAACGATGAAATCATTTATGGATGGGAATCAAATCAAGAAGTCTTTATGGATGAAAAACCTAAAACTAGTACAGCTAGAGAATTAAAAATGCACGATAAAATAATGGGGGAAAAGACAACAAGGATATCAACCTGATAGATATCATAATTCAGATTTTCTTAATAAACAAGGTTATTATTATCGAGGTTCAAAGATAAAAAATTATCCTATTGAATATAAGCCAAAATATATTCAATTAGGATCCAAAGGAGTACTCAATTTAGATTGTACAAAGAATATAGAGGATTTAATTTTTGACTGGTCTCCCCGAATTCAATTATTATTACAAGTAGAAAAACCCTTTGGAGATTTAACCAATAAAGATACAATATGGAATTTTATACACTATAAAACCAGTGGAGTAGTACAAAGTTTTCTTCAAGAAAATGAACAAGCATTAAAAAATACACCACATTTTCAGGCCACTACGACTGATGTTGAGGCCTTCGACGTCATTTGTAGCGAAATTGTCAAAGCATTTTTAGGTAAAGATGTAATATTTCATCGAGCAGAAACAAACAACACCAACCGATTAAGAGCATTAAGACATTTGAATAATATTCGCCTTTGTGATATCTATTATTTAGATCGTTTTATTTGTGAATTTAAAATTCATTACTATAAATCACCTTGTATTGAACAAGAAATGTATATAAATATTTTTATTCAAAATTTACCTTATCCTTTGAATATGAAAGTTCAACAACAATTTACTGATAGAATTACTAATCATACTGTTAAGCAAGTGACCAAGTCAACGTCGACAACCACCTAATAGTTAGGATCAGATTTGATTCTTATTTTAAATAGATTGATTTTTGTAATTACTCTTGTATCTTATCTTTAACGGTCATTAGCTTAGACTTAGCTTTTTCCATGTATAGCTTTCTCTATCGTGTATTTATTTCTCCTTTCAAAGGAATGAAAAATATCTTTACCGATCAACCTCAAGTGAATTCCTTTCATGGTATCAGTCTAGCCTTTAGGATTCAACGCCAACTTTTACTTCTTTTCTTTACCGATCCTCTTTCCACTCTTCAATGGATAACGCCACTGCTAATTCCATTGTCATGCCTTCCCTCCACTCTTTTCCCTCGATCCATAACCAGCTCACTATCAAACTCACCGCCACAAATTATCTTCTCTGGAAAACTCAGTTCACACCGATTCTCCATGGCAATCAACTGTATCATCACGTTGATGGTACGCCTTCCCCTGCGAGAGAAATCAATGGCGCACCTAATCCGGCGTATCAGACTTGGTACGTCAAAGATCAGCTTGTCTTAAGCTGGATATTTGGCTCTCTTTCCGAACCTGTGTTGTCCCAAGTTGTCGGTGCAACAACAGCCCTTGCAGCCTGGACTACGCTGCAAACAACATATGCTTCCGGTTCTCGTGTTCAGATCTGCTCCCTCAAGAACTCTCTTCATTCTCTTACTCGTGGCAGTGATTCTATTGTCACATACATGGATCGCGCGAAGCGTATATTTGATCAACTGCTTGCTCTCAATCAGCCTATCTCCGAGGATGATCTCGTCGATCACATTTTACGTGGTCTTGGCCCTGAGTATCGGCCTTTCACCCGAAATATCGAGGCAAGACTAGTTTCTGTTAAATTTGATGACTTATTTGGTTTGCTTCTTTCTGAAGAAACACAGCTAAATACTGTGACGGAGTCACTGCATCCGACAGCAGTTGCACACTATGCCGACCGACAAGCCTCCTCTGGTAATTCCCGTGGCCGTGGACGTGGAAACCGTCGGGCTGGTGCCACGTCTAATAGGGGCCGTGGTGGCTCGTATGCCTCTGAACCAACTTGTTTCAACTGCCGTGGGCGTGGTCACACCAGTCGACAATGCCCCAGCCCCAAGTATACCGAATCTCACCATAAGCCTACTGCCAACTACAGCTCTTCCCCTCATGCCTCTGATAACCAGTGGGTCGTCGATACGGGTGCCTCTCATCACTTGACATCAGAACTGGAAAACCTGGGTCTTCATTTTGAGTATAGCGGCACTGCTGAAGTTACTCTTACTAATGGTAAATCTTTGTCCATATCTCGTCTTGGTTCGAATACTATCTCTATTGGGTCTCGTCCTTTTTCACTGCATAATATTCTTCATGTTCCCGAAGCTAATCTCAATTTACTTTTGGTTCCTCAGTTTACTAAATCAAATGATGTTTCTGTGGAATTTTTCTCTGACCATTTTGTAATTAAGGATATCAAGACGAAGCAGGTACTTCATCAGGGGTTCATTAGAGATGGGCTCTATCGCTTAGCTGCTGATCCTGTGTCCCCAGTTTGTCACTCGGTGTCGTTGTCTACATGGCATGCTCGATTAGGCCATGCTTGCTCCAAGACTGTTCGTAAAGTTTTAAATTTGAATAATCTGTCTGCCTCTTCTACTCATGACTCCTCTTTGTGTGAGGCTTGCTGTGTTAGCAAATCCCGGAAATTGTCTTTTTCTGATTCTACCTTTGTCGCAAAAGAACCTTTGGAATTAATTTGTTCGGATCTATGGGGACCTTCTCCAATTGCTTCTGTTGATGGTTATTTATATTATGTTGTCTTTTTTGATCACTATACCAAGTATTCATGGATTTACTTTTTGCGTCATAAATCTGATGTATTCAATTGTTTTGTTCAATTCCGAGCTATTGTTGAAAAGTACTTTGGCAAACAAATTAAGCAATTTCAATCCGACTGGGGTGGGGAATTTCAAGCTCTAGAAAAATACCTAGCCGCAAATGCTATCATCCAACGCAGTTCCTGTCCCCACACACCAGAACAAAATGGTTGTGCCGAACGCAAACACCGATATATCACTGAAACTGGCCGAGCCCTTCTCCACCATTCCTCTGTTCCCCCTAAATACTGGGATCATGCTTTTGCCGCTGCTGTTTATACCATAAATCGTTTGCCAACACCGAAGCTTAATCACAAGTCACCTTATCAAGTTATTTTTCAACGTAACTCGGAATACAATTTTCTTCGTGTTTTTGGTTGTTGTTGCTATCCTTGGCTTCGACCATACTCCAAGAATAAACTTGAGCCTCGTTCTACTAAGTGTGTGTTTCTTGGTTATAGTATTCGTCATAAGGGTTATAAATGTTTGTCGTTGTCTACAAACAAAATCTTTTACTCACGTCATGTTATCTTTGATGAACAGGTTTTTCCGTTCAAAGAAAGTGATGATAGGCCCTCGATACTCGGCTTCCCACCAACACCGGCTTCCATACTTTCCCTGGGTAACACCGCACTTCAACCTGTACCTCCTATACCACCAGAACCACCGGCCTATATCCCACCTGAACAGCCTGCCTCTATACCACCAGCTTCTCCACTCCCTCTGGCCGACTCCGTTGTGTCACCTGTTGTCACCAATGTAGCTCCTCCAGCCCTCACAGCTCCTCCCTCGACCGAGTCTCAGCCCCCTCCTACTGACCCTGTTGTTTCTGTCCCGACGGCACCGTCTACTCATCCTTATATTACTCGGTCCAAGACTGGCAACCTTAAGCCCAAGGCATTTGTTTCTACCTCGTCTATTCCGTCTGGTCCAACTTCTTATACTGAGGCCGCAAAGCATCAAGTTTGGCGACAAGCTATGTCTGAGGAAATTGATGCTCTCATGA
>JAOSBP010195639.1:0-13159 GCA_027563825.1 Erythroxylum mucronatum
GTATAATTCAATCCTTTCATCAACCAATGTTCCAATTAGACATAGAGCATGGAATTAATGTCTACTCTATTTTGAGTTCAATTATATTAGTTCTCCGCTATTAGCTATTGATTCAATTAATGATATTTGTAAACTATTTATAAAATATCATTCCACCTTGGTCAAGGAATTCCCGAATCAATATTAATCGAAAACAACGGAACATTCTCCCTAATTACTTTAGGGTGATGTATCCTATCTTGATCATTCAACTATCTTCATATAGTTCATGCTATATCCAATGATTACCGTTTAACGAACTTTGATAAAATAGATCACGAGTAGTATCAAAACATAACAACCTCATACAAGATAACTTTGATGACCTCAAGTCAAAAGATCAGTTATACAATCATCACAATGAGAATTCTATAGACATACAAGTAATGTTTCAAATGGATTTCTCATATCGGGTCTGTTCAGTGAATTTGTTCTCTAGTAAGCACCCACACGTTTGTTTATGTATCTCTATACTTTAGCCTATGAGATCGACTACTTCCTTCATAAGGAAAAACAAAATGTGTGATAGTCTTTTTACGTTATATTAATGTCCAATCTTAATAGAATAATGACTAGGAACATTTAGGAATAATACATATATGCAATATGAATCTTATAATTATAATCTCATTATAATTTCATTTACAATGTAAAATTTTCCTATGGACTTTATCATATACATCTAAACATGTAAAAGATAAAGAATATCTTTAAATAATTTGTCACTAAACTATAACCAAAGCGTTTGGCTGTAGGACATAAAATAACATCCATTACTTTCGTCTTTGATATTGTTCTTCTTCATATATGTCGAGTTTTCTTTTTTAATTCTTCCTTTTTCAATTTGTTAGTTATATGGGTGTTGAACAAACAAAGATAAGAAATGATGATGGCTCTTTGAGCATAAAGGGTTGATCTTTCTGTTTCTATTCCTTTCTTTCCCGGTTCTTCGAATAATTCTTTTCTTCATTGATTTTGATCTGCTATTACTCAGCCTATTTCGCTTCTTTAATTCATTGAGAAAAAACCGGTTCTTATACTTTTTTGATTTGTTTTGGGAATTGATTGAGATATGTATTGCGTATAGCTTAGTGAGCTATGGTTCCCATTGTTTTATTTGTTTGCGAAGTTTCTGTTAGAAGGTAACCAAGTTCTTGATTTAGGACAGATTCTATACCATGAGCAAATGTGGTAATCTGACCATAATTGTCATTTGAACATGAAAAAAAGGACATTTGAAACTTGGAACTCATTGTTCTATGTCTTTTACAACTTGTCCATTATCTGTCAAATGTAGTCAGTGCCCACACTCCGTTATCTATCTTTTGTCTCATTGTCTTGTTTTTACTTTTTATGTTCTAAACTTCAAGCTTTCTTATTTTTCAAAAATCAATGTCGTTTGTCTCCTCTTTCCCCTTATCGTTTGTTCTTCTTCTTCTTCAGTTTTTTTTAAACGGTAAAAGCAATGATGAGATTGGTTGTAAGAGCCTCGTGATTATAGATGTCATAAGCTAAAAGGTCTTGAGATTGCATCACTCTTTTGCTTAGTTTTGTATTAAGCAAGAAAATACAGACATGCAAGTTAGTGATATGGAATTTTATTATTAGATTCTGTATGTAACTACTCATGAATTTACCTTACTTGGATGTTAACCACCAAATCAGATTTTATGAAATTTCTTGGTACCAATTATTGGGCTTTGCATCCATGACCGTGCAGAATTCAGTTCTAAGTATGACTCTTCTTTGAAAATCTTTTACAGGGTGTTTTTATAGTGATTTATAAGAAGTAAAAATGGAACATAGGTTTGTTTGGGTTTTGCTTTTATATTCTATAATTGTATCTTCAAAAATTAGGTGCTTTTAATCAACAACATAATTGTTTTATATTTGGGCATTCTTTGGTAAGGCATTGCTTCTTCTTTTTTCTGTTTTACTCTACTTTATGCCATCAATTATTTTGAATTATTTCATGGTTGTTCTTTTACATCGTACTTTTTTGAACAAATTTATTTTAATACGTTATAAAATTTATTTTTTGCAGTCATAGCTCGTTTGAGTTTGAGTAGACATATTAAAAGAAGAAAAAGGCTTGTGTCTATCTTAACTATATGGTTGGAGATGTGAAATATTGTTTATTGGCCATTGAGTTTATTATCATCAGAGGCATCTTTATATAATTATAGGACAAGGTTTAGATGTTATTTTCTTGATTTGTATACAAATCGAGATTATGTGAGGCAAATTGTGCATGGCAATGATGAGTCATGCATTTCAATGGTTAGGATGTGTTTAGGGGATTGTTTTCACACAAATCCAATTGTTGAGGGGATTCTATAAATACTATTGACCCAACTAAAGCTTGGACAAATTGGAGAAATAAATTCGCAAACGAAATGTTCAATGAATGGCAAACATCTAGGCAAAATAATAATTGACATTTTTCAGGTGTTAGATTATATTTGAGTATTAGGAGGTTTTATATTATTATTTATGCCAGTTGTTGTACTCTTTGTTGTTTATGTTATACGTTGTTATTGTACATTATATTGTACTCATAAACTGTTGATGCTTAATGTTAATAAAATGAAAAAATTTTAGAATGTTTTTATCTTTTTTCTTTACTATGATGATTTTTTTAACTTGTCAATACTGTTTTAGTTTGCCAGGTAAGTATGTCAAGGAATTTCCAGTCAACTACTGATTTTCAAAGTTCAAAAGGAACAAAAAGAAAGTGGAACTATGAAGATGTTGTGCTAGGTTCCTGCCTAGTTAATTTGCATAATGTGGGAACATACAATTCTAATACTGGATTTAAAGATGACTATCTAAATGAATTAGAAATATTGGTAGCAACAAAACACCCTAATTCAAATATAAAAGCCGAACATGACATTAAGTCTAGGATTAAGACTTTAAAAAATGAGTGGATCATTATATATGATATGGTAAGGAAAGATACTAGTAGATTTAGATGGGATAGCGAAAGGAAGATTGTCACCACTGAAGATCATGTATGGGAGTGTTACTTAAGTATAAGTACTAAACTTTTAACCTAGTTTAAGCATTTTCTTTAACTATTTTCTTGTCATTTATATAAATTATTAATGTTTTTTTTCATCTTTTTATAGTCACAAAGATGCTGCTTAATTTCGAATGAGAGTTTTCCTTTGTATAATGAGTTGACTAAGATTTATGGAGAAGATCGTGCAACTGAAAAAGACACTCAAATTGTTGCCAATATTTTTGAAGAATTGGAAAGGCAAGAAAGTCTACGTGGATAAATAAAGGTGGTGAAGATGAATATGGAGTTGAGCATGGTTCGTATAACCTGGATGAATTGTTATGTTTCCTAGTGCAAGATCGAGTCACCGGGCGATTAACTGTAAAATCAAACTCAATCAATTGGGACTTTCCTTTTCCCTTCCTTGAATCTGTATTCCTTGAACAACCTATTTTAATGAATCAGCTTGTCAAAGGGAGACTGAAACCTTGGACCTCGATAAAGAGAGAATCCTATCTTATAATTGTTTGATAACTTTTTGGCTGCCGTTTTATTTCTCTCATAGCCTTATAAATAGGCTAACTTATTACATCAAAATAGAATTCCTATTCTATAGGGCAACTAAGCAAATAAAAGGAAAGAACAATAAAACGTTAATAACAAACAATCCTAGATAAACCAGAATCTTAACAAAATTAGAAACCAAAGCTAAACCCTTCTGCTTCCTTTTATAAGTCTGTCCTATAAAAGTGTCCACAACATTACCCCCCTCCCGTTGAAAGAGCTTGTCCGCAAGCTCAAAAGAAGGATAGGTCTGTTGAAAATGGGTCAACTCTTCCCAGGTGGCGTCCTCTTCAGCCATTCCAACCCACTGAACTAGAACCTCCCAAGTCCCCCGATTAAGACGAGCACGAAGAATAGAAGCAGGCTGGGCAAGGATGTGACCCTCTTCAAAGGAAGGCAGCTCGGAGATAGTAGGGATATGATCACCCTTAAAGACTTTTAAAAGGGAGACATGGAAAACATTATGGATACGACTTGTAGGAGGCAATTTCAACTCATATGCAACTGAACCCACCCGCTTGACAATCAAATAGGGGCCATAAAAACGTGGAGACAGTTTAGAATAGACCTTGAGTCGCATAGAATGTTGCCTATATGGATGCAAATGCAGCTATACCCATGTGCCAGGAGTGAACTCAACCTCACAATGACCCTTATCATAGTAATCCTTCATTCGTTGTTGAGCTAATAAGAGGCGATGGCGGTCATCTTCCAAAACCTTGTCGCATTCCAATAAAGTTATCTCAACAACAGCCACACGAGTTGAACCCAAAGTATAGGACAACAAACGTGGTAGATCACGACCGTATACAACCCGGAAGGGAGTTGTCTGAAGAGCATAATGAAAGGAGGTGTTATAGCAAAATTTTGCCTAAGGGACCCAAGCCACCCATTTGGTAGGGTAATCTCCAACAAAGCAGCGAAGATACATTTCCACAGTATGGTTGACAACCTCGGTTTGACCATCTGTCTGTGGATGGTAAGTCGATGAGAATTGTAACTTACGGCCATGGAGGCGAAATAGCCCCTTCCAAAAAGTACTGGTAAAAACTTCATCCCGATCACAAGTAATTGTCTCTGGCATCCCATGTAACCTAACAATCTGCTCAAAGAAAACCTGAGCCACCCGAGTAGCAGTATAAGGATGGGCCAAGGGAAAGAAATGTGCATGCTTTGAAAACCGATCCACTACCACTAACAAGACCGATTACCCCAAGATTTGGGTAGACCATCAACGAAATCCATAGAGATATCAGCCCAAATCTGAGTGGGAAGTTGCAAAGGCTGCAGTAACCCAGCAGGACTTAAATGCTCAGTTTTGTTCCGTTGACAAACTGGACATGCCGCCACATAAGTAGCAATGTCAGTCTTCATACCCTTCCAATAAAAATCACCCCGTAGCCGATGCAAGGTTTTCTGTATCCCCTCATGAGCACTATCATGGTAAGCGGAAAGGATGGTAGCAATCAAGGGCGAATCATGGAGAAGATAAATCCGATCCTTAAATAAAATGAATCCATCACGGTACTGCCAATCCCCATTTAGCTTGTCGTTTTGTATTTGGTTGCCCAAAGCTAACAACTCCTCTGAACCCAAAAAGTATTCCCGAACGGAGTCCAATATAGAACTGCGTGGACAACTAATAGCAAACAAGGAGGGGTCCTCAGTTGTTCTACGAGATAAAGCATCAGCTGCCTTATTTAGAAGGCCGGCCTTGTATTCCACTGTAAAGTTATAACCCATGAGCTTGCTAAGCCAATGTTGTTGGGGAGGAGTAGTCAACCGCTGTTCTAAGAGGTATTTTAAGCTATAGTGGTCCGTTTTGATGATAAAAGAACGTCCCCACAGATATGGCCTCCAATGTTGTACCGCCTTTGCTAAGCCAATCAATTCCCGTTCATAAGCAGCAAGTTTCTGGTGTCTAAGGGCTAATTGGCGGCTAAAAAAAGCAATTGGTTGGCCCTCTTGTTGTAAAACAGCCCCAATACCTCCACCCGAAGCATCACATTCCACAATAAAATCAAGTTCAAAATCAGGAAGCCGCAACACCGGGGCACTCGACAAGGCTGTTTTCAGTTGGTCAAATGCATTTAAGGCCGCCGCATTCCACTGAAATGAGTTTCTTTTAAGCATACTGGTAAGAGGGGCAGCTAATAGCCCATAATCACGGACGAATTTGCGGTAGTAGCCTGCCAAACCCAAAAACCCACGGAGAGCGGTAATAGACTGTGGTTGCGGCCACTCTACGATAGCTTGCACCTTGTGCATATCCACCTCCACACCTGACCCTGAAATAACATGACCCAAATAGGCCACTTGAGGGGAACCGAAGGTGCACTTAGATCGTTTCAAATATAGTCTGTTGGCACGCAATAGCTCAAAAACCTTCCGCGTGTGGCTTAAATGCTCATCCCAGGAGTGGCTGTAAATCAGAATATCATCAAAGAAAACCAGCACGAATTGACGCAAATAATCATGAAACACCTCATTCATTAATGCCTGGAAAGTGGATGGTGCATTAGTGAGGCCAAACGGCATCACAAGGAACTCAAAATGACCATGGTGAGTGCGAAAGGCAGTCTTCTCCACATCATCAGGATTCATGCGAACTTGGTGGTAACCTGATTTCAAGTCCAATTTAGTAAAAAATTGGGCACCATGTAGTTCATCCAAGAGCTCATCTACTACTGGTATTGGAAACTTGTCCTTTACTGTCTTTGTATTCAATTCACGATAATCGATACAGAGTCGCCAAGAGCCATCCTGTTTAGGGACCAGTAAGACGGGTGAGGAAAATGGGGATCTACTAGGTCGTATAAACCCCTGCTGTAACAATTGAGTACACTGCTTCTCAATTTCATCTTTTTGTCGGTGAGGGTACCGATAAGGACGAACCACCACTGGTGCTGTCCCCGGTAACAAACATATACGATGGTCACATTCCCTCATAGGCGGCAATCCCATAGGTTCTTGAAACAAATCCTCAAACTCCTCCAAAAGACAATCCAACTGCTGTTCCTCTGCCGCAACCTCCCGTAACAAATGCAACCCTCTCCCATAATTCCGTTGATGGCCCTGTAGTAAAACAGTTTTGCCGTCCATCGAAAAAGACATCGTGAGGGCAGCAAAATCACACAATATAGGCCCTAGCGTTTCCAGCCATTTGATACCCAAAACAATATCAAATCCCCCCAAAGGAATGACATAAAAATCAGCAGAAAAATCATATCCAGCTAAGGAAAACATAAGTTGAGTACAAACCCCCGAACTCGGAACCTTCTCCCCATTGGCAATGGACACAGTTGTATTTGATAAGGGCTGAACCTTAAGAGCCAATTGATGTGCTGCAAATGAGCTAATAAAATTATGGGTACTGCCAGAATCAATTAAACTGAGTACCTGCTGCCCCTTAATGATTGCTTGGAGCTGCATAGTTTGGGCGTTTGGCTGACCCTTTATAGCGTGTAATGAAATTTCTGGTTCACCTTCCAGTCCATCCTCCTCTCCTTCCTCATTGGGATCTAATTCAACCCAAAAAAGTCTTTTACATTGGTGTGTGGCCGAGTACAACTCATCACAATTGTAACAAAGCCCCTTTGACCTTCGTTCTGCCATCTCTGTCCGAGATAACCTCTTAACAAAAGGAGGATTAGCACCAGTTTGAGGACCCGTTGCTGTAGGTGGGTTATTGTAGAGTCCCATGGACCTTGGTAATGAGCTTGCTGCAGAATTTGGAGCTGTTCGTGAGGGCTGCCAGCCTCCTCTGCGATTTGGATGGAATTTTTGGAGCTGATTTTTCTGTTCATAAGCTCGAGCTAAACTCATTGCTTCAGATAAGTCAAGAGGTTTCAACAACTGGACATCCATCCTGATTGAGTCGTCTAAACCTGCCATAAATAATCCCACATGCAAATGTTCAGGAATAAGATCAATTGTCCTAGTCAACTTCTCTTGAAATTGGCGTTGATAAATCTCTACTGTTCCTGCTTGGCGAAGAGTGACGAGATCTCCAATGGGATTGTCGCCCGCTGGTGGGCCAAATCGTCGAAAACAGTGTTGTGTAAAATCATCCCAATTCATCAGCCCATTAGTCCTCTTTAATTGATGATACCAGAGTTGCGATTCCCCTAGCATGTGGAATCCAACTAAACCTACCTTGTTAGCCTCGTTAATGTTTTGATTCTCAAAGAACTCTTCACATCGGTGGGTCCAAATTAATGGATCTTGGGTCCCATCATATGTTGGGAAGTCCAACTTGGTGTATCTAGGAACAATATTGCTTGTTGTTATGGTTCCCGTTGAAGAACTTGGTTGTCCCATTGTGGCTGGTTGCATCACACGTTCTGTCCTAGGGTTTCCAATCAGCACTCCCCCTCCTGCAACTGTGGTGGTGCTGTCAGCCTCTGTTCCACTTGTGGCTGGCTTAGAGTTAGGGTTTCCCAAACCTTGAGATTGGTTGAGAAGGATTTGGGCAATCCTATCCCCTAACCGCTGCTCCAATGCTGACATCTTTGAGTCAATTAGGGTTTCAATGATGCCACGTTCTTCTTGCAATCTTGCATTGATTTCGTCGCCCATAGTGATTGTCTCTGATACCAAATTGTTATGTTTCCTAGTGCAAGATCGAGTCACCGGGCGATTCACTGTAAAATCAAACTCAATCAATTGGGACTTTCCTTTTCCCTTCCTTGAATCCGTATTCCTTGAACGACCTATTTTGATGAATCAGCTCGTCAAAGGGAGACTGAAACCTTGGACCTCGTTAAAGAGAGAATCCGATCTTATAATTGTTTGATAACTTTTTGGCTGCCGTTTTATTTCTCCCATAGCCTTATAAATAGGCTAACTTATTACATCGAAATAGAATTCCTATTCTATAGGGCAACTAAGCAAATAAAGGAAAAAAACAATAAAACGTTAATAACAAACAATCCTAGATAAACCAGAATCTTAACAAAATTAGAAACCAACACTTAACCCTTCTGCTTCCTTTTATAAGTCTGTCCTATAAAGGTGTCTACAACATTACCCCCCTCCCGGTGAAAGAGCTTGTCCGCAAGCTCAAAAGAAGGATAGGTCTGCTGAAATTGGGTCAACTCTTCCCAGGTGGCGTCCTCTTCAGCCATTCCAACCCACTGAACCAGAACCTCCCAAGTCCCCCGATTAAGACGAGCACGAAGAATAGAAGCAGGCTGGGCAAGGATGTGACCCTCTTCAGGGGGAGGCAGCTCGGAGATAGTAGGGATATGATCACCCTTAAAGACTTTCAAGAGGGAGACATGGAAAACATTATGGATACGACTTGTAGGAGGTAATTTCAACTCATATGCAACTGAACCCACCCGCTTGACAATCAAATAGGGGCCATAAAAACGTGGAGACAGTTTAGAATAGACCTTGAGCCGCATAGAATGTTGCCTATACGGATGCAAACGCAGCCATACCCATGTGCCAGGAGTGAACTCAACCTCACGATGACCCTTATCATAATAATCCTTCATTCGTTGTTGAGCTAATAAGAGGCGATGGCGGACATCTTCCAAAACCTTGTCGCGGTCCAATAAAGCTGTCTCAACAGCAGCCACACGAGTGGAACCCGAAGTATAGGACAACAAACGTGGTGGATCACGGCCGTATACAACCCGGAAGGGAGTTGTCTGAAGAGCGGAATGAAAGGAGGTGTTATAGCAAAATTCTGCCCAAGGGACCCAAGCCACCCATTTGGTAGGGTAATCTCCAACAAAGCAACGAAGATACATTTCCACAGTACGGTTGACAACCTCGGTTTGACCATCTGTCTGTGGATGGTAAGCCGATGAGAATTGTAACTTAGCGCCATGGAGGCGAAATAGCTCCTTCCAAAAAGTACTGGTAAAAACTACATCCCGATCACAAGTAATTGTCTCTGGCATCCCATGTAACCTGACAATCTGCTTAAAGAAAACCTGAGCCACACGAGTAGCAGTATAAGGATGGGCCAAGGGAATGAAATGTGCATACTTCGAAAACCGATCCACTACCACTAACAAGACCGATTTACCCCAAGATTTGGGTAGACCGTCAACGAAATCCATGGAGATATCAGCCCAAATACAAGTGGGGAGTTGCAAATGCTGCAGTAACCCAGCAGGACTTAAATGCTCAGTTTTGTTTCGTTGACAAACTGGACAAGCCACCACATAAGCAGCAATGTCAGTCTTCATACCTTTCCAATAAAAATCACCCTGTAGCCGATGCAAGGTTTTTTTGCATCCCCTCATGAGCACTATCATGATAAGCTGAAAGGATAGTAGCAATCAAGGGCGAATCATGGACAAGATAAATCCGACCCTTAAATAAAATGAATCCATCATGGTACTGTCAATCCCCATTTAGCTTGCCGTTTCGTATTTGGTTGCCCAAAGCTAGCAACTCCTCCAAACCCAAGAAGTATTCCCGAACTGAGTCCAATATAGAACTTCGAAGACAACTAATAGCAAACAAGGAGGGGTCCTCAGCTATTCTACGAGATAAAGCATCAGTTGCCTTGTTTAGAATGTCATCCTTATATTCAACTATAAAATTATAGCCCATGAGCTTGCTAAGCCAATACTGTTGGGGAGGAGTAGTCAACCGCTGTTCTAAGAGGTATTTTAAGCTATAATGGTCAGTTTTGATAATAAAAGAATGTCCCCAAAGATATGGCCGCTAGTGTTGTACCGGCTTCGCTAAGCCAATCAATTCCCTCTCATAAGCAGCAAGTTTCTGATGTCTAAAGGCTAATTGGCAGCTAAAAAAAGCAATTGGTTGGCCCTCTTGTTGTAAAACAACCCCAATACCTCCACCCGAAGCATCACATTCCACAATAAAATCTAGTTCAAAATAAGGAAATCTCAATACCGAGGCACTCGACAAGGCTGTTTTAAGTTGTTCAAACGCATTTAAGGCTGCTTCATTCCACTGAAATGAGTTTTTTTAAGCATGCTGGTAAGAGGGGGCGGCTAGCAACCCATAATCACAGACGAATTTGCAGTAGTAGCCTGCCAAACCCAAAAACCCACGGAGAGCTGTAATAGATTGTGGTTGCGGCCATTCGACAATAGCTTGCACCTTGTGCATATCCACCCCCACACCTGACCCTGAAATAACATGACCCAAATAGGCCACTTGAGTGGAACCGAAATTGCATTTAGATCGTTTCAAATATAGTCTATTGGCGCGCAATAGCTCAAAAACCTTCTACATGTGGCTTAAATGATCGTCCCATGAGTGGCTGTACATCAGAATATCATCAAAGAAGACCAACATAAATTGACGCAAATAATGCTGAAATACCTCGTTCATTAATGCGTGGAAAGTGGATGGTGCATTAGTGAGGCCAAACGGCATCACAAGGAACTCAAAATGACCATGGTGAGTGCGAAAGGCAGTCTTCTCCACATCATCAGGATTCATGCGAACTTGGTAGTAACTGGATTTTAAGTCCAATTTAGTAAAGAATCAGGCACCATATAATTCATCCAAGAGCTCATCTACTACTGGAATTGGGAACTTGTCTTTTACTGTCTTGGTATTTAATTCATGATAATCAATACAGAGTCGCCAAGAGCCATCCTGTTTAGGAACCAATAGGACGGGTGAGGAAAATGGAGATCTACTAGGCCGTATAAACCCCCTAATGTAACAATTAATTACACTGCTTCTCAATTTCATCCTTTTGTCCGCGGGGGTACCGATAAGGACGAACCACCACTAGTGCTGCCCCCGGCAGCAAACATATGCGATGATCACATTCCCTCACAGGCGGCAATCCCGTAGGTTCTTGAAACAGATCCTTAAACTCTGCCAAAAGACAATCCATCTGCTTTTTCTCTGTTGCAGCCCCCCGTAACAAGTGCAACCCTCTCCTATAGTACCATTGATGTCCTTGTAGTAAAACAGTTTTGCCTTCCCTCGAAAAAGACATCATGAGGGCAGCAAAATCACACAATATGGGCCCTAAAGTTTCCAGCCATTTGATACCCAAAACAATATCAAATCCCCCCAAAGGAATTACATAAAAACCAGCAAAAAAATCATATCCAGCTAAGGAAAACATAAGTTGAGTACAAACCCCCGAGCTCGGAACTTTCTCCCCATCGGCAATGGGCACAGTCGTATTTGGTAAGGGATGAAAATTAAGAGCCAATTGATGTGCTGCAAACGAGCTTATAAAATTATGGGTACTGCCATAATCAATTAAACTAAGTACCTGTTGCCCTTCAATTATAGCTTAGTGCTGCATAGTTTGGGCGTTTGGCTGACCCTTAATAGTATGCAATGAAATTTCTGGTTCACCTTCCATTCCATCTTCCACTACTTCCTCATTGGGATCTAATTCAGCCCAAAAAAGTCTTACATTGGTGTGTGGCCAAGTACAGCTCATCACAATTGTAACAAAGCTCCTTTGACCTTCTTTCTGCCATTTCTACCCGAGATAACCTATTAACAAAAGGAGTATTAGCACTAGTTAGAGTACCAGCTGCTGTAGGAAAGTTATTGTAAAGCCCCATGGACCTTGGTAATGTGCTTGCTGCCAGAATAGGAGCTGCTCGTGATGGCTTCCATCCTCCTCTACGATTTGGATTGAATTTTTGGAGCTGATTTTTTTGTTCATAAGCTCGAGCTAAACTCATTGCTTCAGATAAGTCAGGAGGTTTCAACAATTGGACATCCATCCTGATTGAGTCGTCTAAACCTGCCATAAATAATCCCACATATAAATGTTCAGGAATAAGATCATTTGTCCTGGCCAACTTCTCTTGAAATTGGCGTTGATAAATGTCTACTGTTCCTGTTTGGCGAAGAGTGACGAGATCTCCAATTGGATTGTTGCCCGCTAGTGGGCCAAAACCTCGAAAACAGTATTGTGTAAAATCAACCCAATTCATCATCCCTTTAGTCCGCTTTAACCGATGATACCAGAGTTGCGCTTCCCTTAGCATGTGGAATCCAACTAAGCCTACCTTGTTAACCTCATTAATATTTTGATTCTCAAAGAACTCTTCACACCGATGGGTCCAAATTAATGGATCTTCCATCCCATCATATGTTGGGAAGTCCAACTTGGTGTATCTAGGAATAGTATTGCTTGTTGCTATTGTTCCCGTTGAAGAACCTGGTTGTACCATTGCAGCTAGTTGCATCGCACGTTCTGTCCTAGGGTTTGCGATCACCATTCCCCCTCCCGCAACCCTGGTGATGTTGTCAACCTATGTTCCACTTGTGGCTGATTTAGAGTTAGGGTTCCCCAAACCCTGAGATTGGTTGAGGAGGATTTGGGCAATCCTATCCCCTAATTGCTGCTCCAGCGCCGACATCTTTGAGTCAATTAGGGTTTCAATGATGCCACGTTCTTCTTGCAATCTTGCATTGATTTCATTGCCCATAGTGATCGGCTCTAATACCAAATTGTTATGTTTCTTAGTGCAAGATCGAGTCACTGGGCGATTAACTATAAAATCAAATTCAATTAATTTTGACTTTCCTTTTCCATTCCTTGAATCCGCATTCTTTGAACGACCTATTTTGATG
>JAOSBP010195679.1:0-13157 GCA_027563825.1 Erythroxylum mucronatum
GAGTACACAAGTCGACTTGTTAGTACCGAAAGGGAACAAGTCGCCTTGTATCACATACAAGTCGCCTTGTCCCTACAAACTCTATAGCTCAAATATCTCCAAATTACTAAAGTACGTTCAGAAAGTATCCAACTCCTAACCCTTAGGTTGGTCGGCCAAAAATGGCTATTAGGGGTCAGTCGATTGACCAAAACTCAAAGCTCGATCTGTTACAGTATCAAAGATCAGTCGATTGATCAGACATTCAAAGGTCGATCGGTCAGAATATCAAAGATCAGTCGATCGACCAGACATTCAAAGGTTGATCGGTCAGGATATCAAAGATATGTCGATCGACCAGACATTCAAAGGTCAATCGGTCAGGATATCAAAGATCAGTCGATCAACCAGACATTCAAAGGTCGATCGGTCAGGATATTAAAGATCAATTGATCGACCAGAAATTCAAAGGTTGATTAGTCAGATTATCACAGATCAGTCATGACTTAGGGAGAAATGGCCGAGTGGTGCGCGTGGAGCGCTTGGCCTTGCACTGGCCTAACTTCCTAACTTCCGTCCCTCAAAGCTTTTGACCCTGAACTCTAAATTTACAAATTTATATCGATAAAAGATCGCTTTACCATTTTCATGAAAATCATGAGAACCAATTCTAACTCTATAAGGGTCAAAAGTTTGCTTAAAGTTTCTACCCTGGACGATCGGTCCTAGACAACATCAAGACTCCGATCGATTTACGCCAACTTACTCAACCATATCCTAAGTTATGATCAAAACATTTACGCATGCACAAAGGTAATTCTCCATATTTTACACTTAAACAAGCCTTCTCACTTCAATTACCTATCATACATACTATCTCCCTCATCTTTACTCCTGCGTAATTTCATCAAGAATATCACCTACTCATATCTCCCAGACATCAGTTTATACAGTTAATGCACAAGTCACCATAGCTAGTGCATCTAACTACCAACTTAAGAGCATAAAACACAATTCTTACCTATCAAGCTTTCAGCTCTTCCGTTCTTCAATTAATACATCAACCCTTTACTTTTCAATAGCCTACACGACTGTCACCATAGTTAAAGAGGTTTATGTGTTCCAAACACATAAAAAGATAGCACTTGTGGTGAAGGAGAAGAATGACAATTAAGCTAGCGTGGTTGGAGGGAACCAGTGATGAAGCAATTTGAAGAAGGTTTCAAATGAAAAGAATAAAGGCAATCTTCACTCTTTTAACTACAAAGAGCCGTGTAAGATCAAAACATTAGATAGTGTCATGACACATGTCATGACACTTGCCACTTAATGGGGAAATATCAAAAATCAATCGATACCCTTTGATTACAGAATCCTTATTAAATATAGTTTCTAGATTATCCAATTCCAATGACCCTATTTCAGCCCCAAAATTGTCTACCGGGCAATGTCATGAATACAAGTACAGTCATTTTCATATGCAATTTCCACTATTCACAAGTCCGACATGCATGAATTCTTCAAAACAGTCCTAACACTCTCAGCCCTTTCCAAATAAATTTTACCCTATCCATCGGAGGTGGGATGTTACATGCACTTTCATGACTGTTAATATACTTTTTGACTCTTAATTTGTGATTTTGTGCTTAAATTTGTTCCTTATAGTGAGCTCATATTATATGCAATTTGTTAGTAAAATTGTTTCAAATTGACATTAATTGCATTATAATTTTTCTAAGGACAATTGATACTGCAAATTTTTATATTATATTGTAGGAGAAAAGAGAATAAAAAAGATTAGAAAGTCAACAGGACGTGAGCTCCCTCACGCACGTCATGGCGCATCCAGAAGAAGACACGCCGCGGCATATACCAATCTTCTCGCCGTGGCGAGCGAGCCAAGAACAACACGCCGCAGCGTTTGTTTATTATCCCGCTGCGGCACACTAGCTAAGAAGAGCACACCGCGATGTCAACAAATCATCTCGCCGCGGTGAGCAAACGGGTTCCCAGACTTTAAATGGAAAAGTCTCTCACTGTATCGACCCGACTTGAACCCTTCCTTTAAAAACTTGCCGAATTAGGTCATTAAAGGAGTCGACTACACATACACATATAACACACAACACATTCAGAGACCTAGGAGGGAGACCGACCGATACTTCACCACTGCCATTCTTCATCTGCGAACATCATCCACCACCGCCGATCACTTCATCATCATCTCCACCGCAGGTTTCCAGTTCTACCATGGGTGACATTGAAGCTTCAACAGTGATGAGGACTTTCTGAGTCATGCACGGCTAGGCGTTCCACCCTCTTGAAATTGTAGCAGCGGCTTGAGTTCGCGAGCTTCAAAGGGGAGTAATATAACATTGTCTAAGTTTAGTTATGTTATTGTAAAACTCTAAGTTAGGGTTTATGGTAGTATGATTAAATTAGCTTGGTTATAGTTTAATCAAGTGTTGAACAATGTTTTGTGTTATGGATATGGTTATAAGTAGAATTTTGATGCTTAATGTATGAAGTCTCATATATGTCTTTTGGTGATTGTGTTAATCCTCATTATCTGCCTAGTTGTGTTTGATATAGATGATTATGCTTGATCCAAATGACCACTTGCATTAACCTGTTCATTTCACACACTAAGGTGCTTTTGTTTTGAACCGTGATAGCCTAAGCTTGTTTTCAAGAGGACTTTATCTCATTTGAATATTAATTGAACTTTTAAATTTTATTTTCCCAAAAATCCAAAAATATACTTTTTACACGTTCTTCTTTAATTTTAGTTTAAGTCCCTCAATTTTGATCAACGATCCAAAACCCCCCTTTTATCAACTTAAATTGCAATTTTTGACAATTAGGCTAGCTTAAACCTTTTTCGTTTGATTTCAATTAAGTGAGATGACCCGAGGTTGCACACTGTATTGCAATCCTTGGAATTAATTATTTTTGATTCGGTTTCTAAGGGATTGATCTTTAGATCGAGACGAAGATCCGATCAGTTAATGAATTAGTTTTCCTAGCTGATTTTTATGTAATAAACATGGAGGGAGAATCCTTGTCTATTTTAGCAACAATCCTTTTGGGTTGACCCTTTTTAAAAACTTCAAAAACAAAGATTGACATAGACGCAGGGACATTAACTATGGAGTTTAATAGTGAAAAAGTTTCACTTTAATATTTTTGAAGCAATAAGGTGTCCTAGTGATGTTCATTCTATTTTATCTATTAATGTCATTGATTACTTCTCTCAAAAAAAATTTGATATGGAAGGTAAGGATAAGTTGTAAGTCATTCTTTGTATGAGTTTAGAGGAAAACACTTTGCAAAATTCTAACTTATTTATTGCAGATGAGATAGAAAAAATCTTGCTAGCACTGCAATCAATGCCAAAAAGGTATGTACTTTCAAATAATGAATTGCAAATATCTCATATGGAATCTCTACCTTCGGTTGTGCAGGTATCAACCATTAAACTAAAGCAATTATTAGAGTACTTGAAGTATGTACTTTTAGGAGAAGAAGAAACACTTCTAGTAATCAT
Organism: Erythroxylum mucronatum; assembly: GCA_027563825.1. Lineage (NCBI taxonomy): Eukaryota > Viridiplantae > Streptophyta > Magnoliopsida > Malpighiales > Erythroxylaceae > Erythroxylum > Erythroxylum mucronatum. The sequence goes on from JAOSBP010195679.1 coordinate 3,527, forward strand.
AGCAAAGAATCTAACCAAGCTTTAAAAGGAACCAAGCTTTAAAATGAAAAGCTCATTCGAGTACTTAAGGACAACATCACAACTATAGGGTAGACCATAGCTAACATTAAGGGTATTAGCCCTTCGATATGCATTTACCGAATTATTTTAGAAGAAGGATCCCAATCATTAAGAGAATGACAAAGGAGATTGAATCCTCCGATGATGGAAGTGGTGAGGAAGGAGATCTTGAAGTTGCTTAATGTTGGTATAATTTATCTAATTTCGAATAGTAAATAGGTAAGTCCAGTCTTTGGTACTGAAGAAGATTGGGACTACAGTGGTAAAAAATGAGAATAATGAGCTTGTCCCTACAAGAATTCAAAATGGATGGTAAGTACGCATCAATTACAGAAAGGTAAATGATCCTACATACAAGGATCACTTTTCACTCCCATTCATCGATCAAATGCTTGAATGAATTATGGAATGATCTCATTATTATTTTCTTGATGGATATTCAGGTTAAGAGAAAACAACCTTCAACATGCCCATTTGATGTATTCTTAGATAATCTGAATTGTATACTTAAATGGGGCATCGAAACTAATCTTGGTCTATATTCTAAAAAATGTCATTTTATGGTTGAATAAGGAATAATTTTAGGACATGTAATTTCATATAAAGGGATTGAGGTTAATAAAGCTAAGGTAGATATTGTGCGAAACTAATATGTGTTTAAATGTTGATTTATTTGATATACTATACTTAGTGATTAATGCCTTAGAAATGCTTAGGATACTTACTTTAGCTCATATTTGATTTTAGGTACATTTCGGAACTGAAGGAAATAAAGTAACTCGAAAGCATGTCCATTGAAGCCATCTTCTCTACTTCCATACTCTATTGATTCATGGAGCATGAAGAAGAAGAAAATTAAAAGCAAGAAGAAGACAAGAAAATGAAAAGAACGTGAAGAAAATGTTGTCAACCTGGCTCACTACCATCAAAAAAATTCCATAGCCATGCAATGTGAGTAAATATTGTTACAAAGCAACTCATTCACGTGAATCATGCAAGCTTTCCATTTGTTGTCCATTTCCTTAAAACCTAGCTTTTGGAATATATGAGAAAGGATATATGTGATAGCTGACTGGGATAAGAATGGAAAATTGTGAAAGTGGACAACAACTCCACTCTTTGATTTGTAAGCTACATTTTCCTTAAAACCTAGATACTATGAAAACATGTGAGGGATGAAACAAAAGTGTGGTATGGCTGTAAAAACGTTAATGCATGGGATTGCATGGTGTCTCACATGAGTGAAACACCACACACACACACACACACCACCTGTCCATTTAACATAGCCTTTTAAGTATAAAACAAAAGTATATGATGGATGGCGGGCAGCTGCACATAGAGGGTACACTCACGACATGGACATAAACCAAAGGGCATTTTCTCCTCTTCTATTTTGAAAGACATCTGTCCCATATCCCTTTCAAAGCTTTGGAATAAAGAAAGGAAGGGGATAGTCGGGATCGAATCTATAGGGAATGTTCGGTTAATTTCTGTAAAGAAATTAATTGATACAATAAAAATATAAGGTGGTTTTTTGGAGTTTTAAGCAATTTAGAAATTAAAGTAAAAGTAAACTATCAAAACAAATTAAAACAAGCAATCGAAAATGAGAAATGTGTCGAATATAAGTAAGGCCCGGTTCTAAGGTCAATCTCGACCTAAACATGATCAAACATATTCCATCATCCTAACGTCTTCACAACTCTCTTCGGACTATTAATCTGAGACTAATACAATGCTTTACTAATCCCGATTTTTCCTTGTAGAGAAATTGACCAACTTGATCCGGAGATCGAGAGAACATTACGGAGATTGCATAAGGAAGTAAGGTGAACTTTGGTAGATGAATTGGAATTAGAATCCAAGACACGATGGCAAATTTGAGAACTCTAAGGGAGTTAGCTGTACCCGATTTAACTTAAAGACCATTATGCATAATATTTCTGAATTTCATTGAACATGTTACCTTTAAGTTAAAATCTGGATTAATTCATTTATTGCCTAACGTTCATGGTCTTATAGGTGAGGATGCACATAAGTATCTTAAGGAACTCGATGTGGCGTGTTTGAATATAAAGCCTCATTTTTGTTTTTCTCTCTCTTCTAACCTTATGCAAAACCTCCACTCTCACTTCTATTACCTTTTTCATCCATTTTCTCTAGAAAATTCAAAAAGGTCAAAGTAATCCATGTGTTACCATTCCATTGGTACATATATTATCCTTCTATTGGTCCATATATCACTATTATATTGGTCCATGTGTCACCCTTCTATGGGTACATATGTTATCCTTCTATTGGTCCATATATCACTATTCTATTGGTCCATGCGTCACTTATTTTAGGCTCCATATGTCACTCATTTAAGCCTCTGTATGTCACCACTTGTAAGGCTACATATGTCACCAATTATAAGGCTACATATGTCATCATTTGTAAAGTTACATACGTCACCATTCTAAAACTCCACATATCACAAGTCTAAAGTGTCATTTGTCACAAATTTAAAGGGTCACTTGTCCCTCATATACTCAAGCCACTTGTCATCCAATTAACTGAGTCATTTGTTACTTATTTCCAATGCCACATGTCATCATTTCATATGCCTAATCAACCTAAATTCCCATGTATCAATTTGTCTTGGTCTTTAACATTTTTCTTAGACTAAATGCACATATCACCTCATCAATTACTTAATTGTATCAATAAATTCCCAATTTACTAATTATAGTCTATCAATTCATGATATTGGTAAATCAAAATGCAAAACAATAGGAATGCACATTCATTTTCGTTTCATACCCCGAAATATGTCAATTGAGTGCATATACTATCTTGCAATGTTTTCTAAATCATGATTCATATGTGTATACAAATATTATGCATGTGATTGAAATGCATCTCATAAATTCTTAAATGAAATAACTCATTTGACTCAATCTAACAGTTTAATCTCTTAACAATTTTAGGAGGTAGGATATTACATGTACGCTAGTGGGGGAAATTTTGGAGTGAAAAGGACAACTCCTAAAGTTCTGGAGAACAGCTTCTACTGGCCAACATTATTCAAAGATGCATATACCTTATGCAAATCCTGTGATAGATGCCAAAGGTTAGGTAACATGTCCTGTAAGGATCAATTGCCACAAACTTCTTTATTTTTCTGTGAAATTTTTGGCATTTGGGGAATTGATTTTATGAGACCTTTCCCTCCGCCTTTTGCTTTTAATTATATATTGCTTACGGTTGATTATGTTCTAAATGGGTAGAAACCAAAGCCACTAGGACTAATGATGCCAAATTTATTGCAGATTTTGTTAAGGATAACATCCTTTCTAGGTTTGGGATATCGAAAGGCATCGTTAGCGACAGAGGAACCCACTTCTCCAACAAGGTGATGGAAGTAATGTTCAAAAAATATCACATCACGTACAAAGCTTCTACTACTTACCATCCCCAAACCAACGGGCAAGCTGAAGTCTCAAATTGAGAAATTAAGTTAATCCTAGAGAAAACCATGCAGCCCAATAGGAAGGATTTGGAGGTGTTGATGCTAGAGGATGTGACTGGTATCACTTGATATGCGTAACCAATAACGTTAAACAAAGGCGATGCTTGGGAGGCAACCCAAGGGGAGTTAATTTCTGTCTTTTACATTTTCGCATTTGCTATTTTTGTTAATTGCTCCATTTCTTGCATTTGATTTTATATCGAGGACAATATAAGTTTTAAGGGTGGGGGTGGGGTATATTAGTTTTATGTATATTTTTGAGCTTAATTGTAGCTTATGTGACTTCTTAAGCGGTTTTCAAAATCAAACAAACAAAATAAAAAATTTTCTTATTTTCTATTGCCTTTAAGATTATTTAGTCATAATTAGAATGCGAATTGATTAGTAAAATCCATAGAAAAATTTGGCATGTACTTTTGCTCTTGTCATTTGTTAATGAGCATTATTTTTAGAAGAGCAGTGCCTAGTGGTAGATAAAAACTAGTGAGGTTTTGAGCTGTATTAGACTGACTCATCTATATTAGTCTCACTGTTTTGTTCGTTATGTGACCTTCATAACATATACATCCTTACTTTGCGTTGATTTTCTATTTAAGACCACATTTTTATCACATGCATTTTTATGAAAATGATTAGGCATTCTTTATTGATTATGAGCTACAATAGGTTATTCCAACTATGTGAATGTTCCTTTGCTACCCCTTAAGCTTTATTATCCTTTTCTTTTGTATAAACCACATTATATGTACCTAACCAAATGCCATATCCAAGTCATAAAGCTAGTGGAGCATTTGTTAATTCTTGATGAATGTGATTGTACAAAAGCCCAAGTGTGTCGGTTGCATACATGTAGGTTGGGTATATTTGTTAAAATTCCATGTTATGAATAATATATTGATGCAGCTTCTATCACATCTACTTTTGAAAAAAAAGTAAAAAAGAGAAAGAAAGAAGAAAAAAAGTGAGTTTGAATAAAAAGTATCAAGCAGGAAATATAATTGATGTGAAAAGTTGTTAATTAATAGTTTATCCTCCTTAAGTTGTATTGATTGAGTGTTTGAATATATTGGATATGAGGCGAATGTTGTTTTGGATGGAGCACTTTTTGTGTTATATTAATATGGCTTATGGTGTGAGAGCTAAATTGAGTTGTGAAACATAGTTGATGCTTTCTTCACAGCTGACGGTACCCAGTTTTGAATGAATGTTAACTTAAGCATTTGATATCTCATTAAATGTTACTTTTGCTTCATTAGCTTGATGGCTTTTATGCTACATTATCCAAAATATATCCCACCTTATCGTTACCCACATTACAACCCTAGAAAAGTCCTTTAATTCATGATTATGCATGTGACTTTTAGTGGTGGAGAAATGAAATGATATGCAAAGTTATGGACTATTGTGATTATGAATGATGCTTGAGTGTACCCATGGAAGTATCTTGTTTAAACACTTTTTTCCCAAGTCTACCTCTAGATTACTCAGTTTCTAAAGGTGGTGAATATTGATTGATCATGAGTATAAGGTTTGAATGTTGAGTTTTTGCTATAGGTTTTGAAAGTCATTCATCTCTACTTATGATTATCTATTCTTAAGAAATATGGAAAATGAATAAAAGTTTTGGTTTATGATTTTGATTTTGACGATTTGCCCGAGAGCGGTCAAGAGCTAAGTGTGGGAGAAGTTGATATGTGTTTAAATGTTGATTCATTTGATATACTACACACTTAATGATTAATTCCTTAGAACACTTAAGATACTCACTTTAGCTTATATTTGATCTTAAATATATTTCGGAAGTGAAGGAACTAAAGTAACCCAAAAGCATGTCCATTGAAGCCATCTTCTCTACTCCCATACTCTATTGATTCATGTAGTAGGAAGAAGAAAATTAACAGCAAGAAGAAGACAAGAAAACGAAAAGAACATGAAGAAAATGTTGTCAACATGGCTCACTACCATCCAAAAAATTTCATAGTCATGTAACGTGAATAAATATTGTTACAAAGCAACTCATTCATGCGAACCATGCAAGCTTTCCATCTACTGTCCATTTCCTTAAAACCTAGATTTTGGAATATATGTGATAGCTAGCTGGAGAAAATATACGTGATGTTGGAAAAAGAATGGAATACCATGAGAGTGGACAATAGCTCCACTCTTTAGTTTTTAAGCTACATTTTCCTTAAAACCTAGACATCATGAAAACATGTGAGGGCTGAAAAAAAAGTGTGGGATGGTTGTAAAAATGTTCATGCATGGGATTGCGTGAGACACCACACACACACACACCACCTGTTAGTTGCAGGAGTTGCTCGAGAAGGGGTTCATTAGGCCCAGTGTTTCACCTTGGGGCGCTCCAGTACTGTTTGTGAAAAAGAAGGATGGTACTTTGAGGTTGTGCATTGATTATAAACAACTTAATCGGATTACAATGAAGAATAAATACCCGTTGCCTAGAATTGATGACTTGATTGATCAACTACAAGGAGCTCAAGTATTTACTAAGCTTGATTTGGGATCTGGGTATTATCAGCTAAAGATAGCAAAGGTTGATGTATCGAAGAGTGCTTTCAGATGCAGGTATGGACATTTTGAGTTCTTAGTAATGCCATTTAGGTTGACAAATGCCCTTGCTGCATTTATGGCATTGATAAATAAGGTGTTTCAACCCTACCTGGACCGGTTTGTAATTGTGTTTATTGATGGCATTCTAGTGTATTCGAGAAGCAATGAGGATTATGCTGAGCATCTAAGAATAATTTTGCAGACAATGAGAGAAAAACAATTGTATGCCAAATTCAGTAAATGTAAATTTTGGCTGAATTAGGTGGTGTTTCTGGGTCATATCGTAATGGGGCATGGTATTCAAGTGGATCCAGTAAAAATTGAAGTAGTAATGAGATGGGAGACACCGAAGAATGTATCAGAGATTCGGAGTTTCCTCAGATTAGCTAGTTATTACCGGAGGTTTGTTGAGGAGTTTTCTTTAATCTTAGCCCCTCTGACTAGACTTCTTAGGAAGAATGTGAAATTTGGATGGAATGATGAGTACCAGCGAAGTTTTGAAGAGTTGAAACATCGGCTGACTATAACACCAGTGTTGACTATTCCATCAGGATCTGATGGATATGTGGTATACAGTGATGCATCGCATCAGGGACTAGAATGTGTATTGATGCAGCATGGCAAGGTGATAGCCTATGCATCGAGACAATTAAGGTCTCACGAGATGAATAACCTGGTACATGATTTAGAGCTTGCAGCAATAGTTTTTGCTCTAAAGATATGGAGACATTATTTATATGGCGAGACATTTCAAATATTTATTGATCATAAAAGTTTGAAATATCTGTTGAGCTAGAAAGAGTTAAATATGAGACAAAGAAGGTGGATAGAATTGTTAAAAGACTATGATTGTACAATTGAGTATCATCCTGGCAAAGCTAATGTTGTAGCTGATGCATTGAGTAGGAAATCATATAGCAGTGTGACATAAGTACAGTTATTGAGGTTACCTAGCCTAGTTCAGTTGAGAGCACTGAATGTTGATTTGAATTTGGAGCAGAATGATACATTGATAGCTAAAGTTGAGACCTGTTTTGGTTGAACGAATCAAAGAGGCTCAGAGAAGATATCCAGATTTAGTGAAGTAAATTGAGAAGTTGAAAGCAAATCCGAATTCTGAATTTAAAGTGAGAGATGATACTTTGAAGTTAAAGCAAAGACTATATGTGCCCAATATTGACAATTTGAGGAAAGAGATTTTGGAGGAAGCACATTTAGTAGCTTATGCTATGCATCCTGGTACTACCAAGCTGTATAACACGTTGAAACAACATTACTGGTGGCTTGGTATGAAAAAGCAAGTAGCAGAGTTTATGTCTAAATGCATAACTTGTTAGCAGGTTAAGGCTGAGCAACAAGCTCCAGCAGGAAAATTACATTCGTTACCTATTTCGGAGTGGAAATGGGAACGAATCATGATAGATTTCATTATGGGTTTGTCGAAGACTCTGAGGCAACATGATGCGATTTGGGTCATTGTGGATAGACTGACCAAATCGGCTCATTTCTTGCCAGTGAGAGAAAAGCTTTCAATAGATCAGTTAGCTCAGCGATATGTGAATGAGGTTGTGAGGTTACATAGGGTTCCAGTGTCCATAGTTTCGGACATGGATCATAGATTTACCTCGAGATTTTAGGGTAGTTTACAGACAGCTTTAGGTACCAAGCTAAATTTCTGTAATATCCCGTCCCCATATTAATGGTTAGGACCCAAACTTTCAGTTAATGTGAGTTCAAAGAGAAATTTAGGACAATGCATGTTCTTGCTTATGCATCATGCTAGTATATATGCACATAAATACTGAATGTCTTTGCATAAAAAGTGGTACATGTATTCATTGACAACTTCCGGGTATAAGTGATGCTTAATGTGATGTTATTGAAAATGAGAAGTAGAGGGAGTAGAAAGAGTGATCTTGGTATGAGTTGTGATAAGGAAAGATTTAGAAATAAATTTGGTAGTGATCTAGAAAATATTGAATGAGCATGCTTCAGTCTTTTAGAAATAACGTTTTCTCGAGTTATCCAAACGAGATGATTCTTGATTTGGATTAAACTAGAAATGTATGGCTACATTTCTTAAGAAGACATCGAATTTCAATTCTGTCTCTAAGAATCTCAAAAGTTGTCATGAAATTGAGAACTGGGTGCACGACGTTGAGAGTTGAGTGAAAATTCGTGTTCCAACTTCGGGAGGAAATCTGGACCTAATTTAGATAGATTCTGGCAAAGTTGCCTTCTAAAGAGTTGTAGATCTCTCTTTTATCTTTCCAACAGTATATTATATGAAAAATTTGGATATCATAGTCAAAAGTTATGATTCTTATAAGTAGAGACGTTCTGCGAAGAAAAGCAGACGATAGAAAGTGAAGGGAAGAAAAGCAGACGATAGAAAGTGAAAGGAAGAAAATGAGACGATAGAACTAAGACGAAAGGAAAATAAGACGATGAAAAAGTGAGACGATACAGAAGTAAGACGATAGAATTGGCCTTTGAGGTCTTCATGAAAGTTGTAGATCTCGAAGTCCTCTTTCTAATGGTCTAAAAATGAAGTTAATCCAACATCTATAGTAAAAGTTATGGCATTCGCACTGAGACAAGTACATTCCAAGTGAGGGCATAAACGTGTTGGAGTATTTTGGCCATAACTTCTTCACTAGACCTCCAAATAACCTGATTCTTGAACCATTGGATTTGTAAGACTTTTCTCTACATGTCATCCAAAAATTGAAGCTATCTAAAATGTATGGTTAGAGATTGAGTGAAAAGATTAATACGGGTACAGTGAGTGTGTTCTTTAATCATATGAACTGATGTTATCTCATTGAACATACTTTAGTGTTTCGATGTTTTCTGAATCAGTAGAGGTAGAAATGAGATGATTTTTTATTTAAGGTAAACTAGAGACATGGAGCTACAAATGGTATGAAGAACTTGGAATCTGATTCTGTTAGCCCCAAAAAAAATTTAAAAATTAAGCATGATTAGATTAATTAAGTAAGTTGTGTTAGCATTAATTAAGTTGGCATGACTTAGATGAGATAGCATTAATTAGCAAATAACATAAATTGAGGTAAGTGGCATGAATTAAATAAGTAGTTGAAATTAAATGTGTTAGATGACATTTAATGTGGTAGTTAGGCTTAAGAAAGTAATGGGCCTAAATGAGTAAATAGAAGAGAAGAGAAGATAAAGAAATGGGCTTAAGTTGTTAGTAGAAAGTATAAGGAGAAGGAGTTAAATGAAGAAACCAAATGGGCTTGGGCCAAATGGGTTAAGTAATGTTAGTAGATTATAAAAGAAGAGAAGAAATAAATGGTTAGTAGAGAAAAGAGGGAGAGTTACGAAATTAAGAGAAAAGAGAGAGGGAGAAGTCGTAAACATGGAGGAAAGAAGAAGAGAAGAAGAAAAGTCCTAGGGTTTGATTTTCCAAGAGTTTAAGGAGTGGTTTGGTGAAAGTCTAAGAAGAAAAAGTGTGGAGGAGGA
>JAOSBP010195709.1:0-13156 GCA_027563825.1 Erythroxylum mucronatum
GAAGTTGTAGAAGATCTTTTAATCTTTCCAACGATATGAAGTTTGTGATTTTTGGATGTCGGAATGGAGAGATATGAATGTTACAAGTCAGGATGTTGTATATAGTTGTGTTTGTGGTAGCTTTGATAAATGATAGGGATTTGTGGTTTTGATGAACCAATTAAGTTGATTTTTGAGAATTTTGTAAGAGGAACTTGGGTGTTTAAGTTGTTATGAAGTATTTTGGCATTGGAATAAGTGAATTTTGGAAGATTATAAATGTATATAGTGTTAGGATGGTTATTGGAAGCTTTGGAGAGGCATTGGAGGACCTTGGGGAACCCCAATGTTAAGGTTCGTTAAACGGACCTTCTCAAGTGTAAAAACACCCCTTGGCCAGTCAATGTCCGTTAAACAGACATGGATGTCTGTTTAACGGACCTTCTCGGGTCATTTTGGCCTCCCAAGCTCGATACATGTTCGTTAAATGGACATGGATGTCTGTTTAACGGACATTCACGGGACAGATTGTGATTTTTGACCCTTTTAGAGGCAGAATCTTACTTTGTGGTCTTCATAAAGTTGTAGATATAAAAGTCTTCTTTCAAATGGTCCAAAAATGAACTCGATCTGACATCTAGATTGAAATATATGACAATCGCACCAAGATAGGTTCAAATCGATTTAGGGTATAAACATGGTCTATTCTTTTGGGCATAACTCCCTCATCCGACCTCCAATTGAAGTAATTCTTAGACCAATAGATTCCTAACACATGTATCTTTCTCCCCATAAAAATTTGTATCATTTGGAGTTGATTTGAGAAATTTTGCATTGAAGTAAGTGAGAGGTCGGTTAGGAGAGCATGTTTGGGATATGAGCACACTTAGGCTTTTTAAGCATATCTTAAGCTATAGAGCTCCAATTGAGGTGATTCTTGCTTCAAAACAAACTAGAGACTTAGATTTACAATTTCTTTGAAGAAGTCAACTTATGATTTTGGTGATTGATTAGTGTGCGCTCACCACCATTGTTGAATGACAATAAATGACCTTTAGGGTTTCAAGCACAAGGTTCAGGACTCCGAATGTTGGGCGAGGGAGGAACCATTTCGTAGTCAAGTGCACGTCGACGTAAAGCCTTCTCCCGACTGCCCACTTATGGCCCACGAGATCTGAAAAGTGGACTCGTTTTGTTTACGGTGTAAACTTCAATTTCGCCGTTTTGTTTCACGAAACCCTCGAGCCATTTGGTTGTGCATTTGCATTTTGATGTGCTAAGCTATGCTTTGAAGTGAATTGCGTCCAATATGTCATATGTGATGATGTTTGAATTATGAATTATGAATTGTGAATTGAATTATAAATGTTGAACGTTCATTGCGATGTGTATGCCTATATGAATGTTATATACATATATATGGTTGATTGTGTGGCTCATCGCCAATAGCTATAAATATATTAGCCATTGAGCTGTGTAGCTCAACTCATCACTTTCCCTCCTCAGGTGCAGAACGAGAAGATTAGTGATCCTTGCAAGACAATTGGACAACTTCGAGATAGTTAGCTTTTGTACTAAGCAACACTTTGTATAGCTTATTAAGTATGCCGAACATTAAGCATCCATTTGTATTTGTTTTAAGTTTGTGAAGTGTATTTTGTTATGTAAATAAAGTTTGTTCAATGATTTACTTTGCATAGAAATGAGAACTAGAAATCGAGGATTTCCTTTTGTATATGAATATGTCTTTTAAAGGTTGGAATTTATAGTTATGGAAGTGGATTGTGTTTATGCATATGATTCTTTGTTAAGATTATGAATTGTTGTTTGTTCTAGAATAGGATGTTAGCAATTGGAAAGGTTCTATGTGATGAATTATTTGAGGTGGGATTTAAGAGTTAACGAAAAGTATTTAGCAGTTGAATTGATTTGAATGGATATTGCGTTTTGTAAGTGCATAGGTGCAGAAACTATGAACCAACTTCAGGGAAAAGTCTGGATTAATATAGGCTAAATTGGACAAAGTGATCTTCATAAAAGTTATAGTTTATCCTCTTAGCTTTCCAACACCATAGAGTATGTAAATTTTGGGTATCGAAGTTGAGAGATATAAGCATTATAAGTGATGATGCTGCATAGGAGGTACGAACATGATAACTATGGAGAATGATGAGAATTTGTGTATGTTATGGGTTATTTGAGCTGAGTTTTGGGAGATTTATGAAATAATTTTGATAATTGAATGTTTAGGGAGTGATATTACACTAGAAGAAGAAAATTTGGGAAGATTATGAGTGAATATGATGTTAGAATGGATGTAGGAAGCATTGGAGGGGTTTGGGAAACCCCCATGTCCATTTAACGGACTTTAGGTCCATTTAACGGACCTTTAAGGGTCAAAAAGGACCCCTAGCACTGCCCATGTACGGTTTAACGGACTTTAAATGGACCTTCTCGGGTGAAATGGTGCTCCCTGGCCCGACAATGTTCGTTAAACGGACATGCATGTCTGTTAAACGGACATTCACGGGACAGTTTCATGAAATCACGATTGTTGACCCTTTTAGAGGCCGAATCTCGCTTTGTGGTCTTCATAAAAGTTTTAGATATTGAAGTCCTCTTTCTAATGGTCCAAAACCAAAATTAATCAGACATGTGTAGTAAACGTTATGACAATCGCGCCAAAACATGTTATTGCATGATTGAGGATTTAAGCATGTTGGATTCTTTTGGTCATACCTTCCTCGTCCGACCTCCAAATGAGGTGCTTCTTGGACCAATAGATTTCTAAGACATTTCTCTATCTCGACATGAAAATTGGTATCTTTTTGATTTGATTTGAAAAATTTTGATGGAAAGGAAATGAGGGATCGGTTGGGAGAGCATGATTAGGGTATGAACACCCTTTAGCTTCTTAAGCATATCTTGAGCTTTAGAGCTCCGATTGAGATGATTCTTTCTTCAAAACAAACTAGAGACTTATAGTTATGATTTCTTTAAAGAAGTAGAATTGAAATTTTGGGTTAAAGTTTTCCAAATTCTGTTCATAAATTGGGAGAAATGAGTTTGAACATGGTGACTGATTTGTGTGAGCATGCCATTGAACAAATTATGAGGAAATTTTTGGGATGTTATTAAAATGAAAATGAACTGATGTTGACTAACGAGGGTTAATGCTCACGTCTTATGTTTATGATATTTGGATCGATTGTTAGGCTTCAGAAACGGGGCACAATATCTTGTGGTGTCAGAGCTTAGGCTTTGGGTTCCTAGGCTTAAAGTGCATAGTGGTATGAATTGTTATGTTATGTGACTATTTGTTTGCATTGTGATTTGATTGATTGCATTAAGTGATATGCATATCATGCATATATGTAGAAAATAAGATTAGAATGAAACGTAAGCTAAACGTTAGTGGTTACATTGGAGGAGTAAGATGCCACTTCGTAAAAGAACACGAGGAGTTTTGTAAGGATTTGCTGCACCTGATTCATCATCATTAGAGAAGGATACTGATGAGTATAGAATCCCAGTAACTGCAACTATATGAGTCATATGTACGAACTTTCATTAAAAGGACTATTAGAAATAATGAGAAGAATGGTGTTTTGTCAGAGTGTAAGATAAGGAAAGTTGTGGCTATTTAGAAATAAGAAATATTTCATGGTCTGATATGTTAGACATAAATTCAGTATTTGTGGATATGTCAGCGAATTTGGTAATAAAATTTTGTTGAAGATATGTGCTTGAATTGATATGGTTGCGAAAATATTTTCATGAATTGACTGAAAAAAGGAGTCGAGATATGGATTTATGGTGTACAAGCAAAGTGGAATTGACAAGCTGAACTCGGAAATTATGATCTGGTATAAGATTGTGCTAGTGAATTGAGATCAGAATTTCAAGAGGGATATGCGTTTATAATTCTAAATTGATCAAGAATGTATGTATGGAAAAAAATGAAACAAATAATAGGGATATATGTGGAAGTCCTCAAGGTTATGTCGGCCAGTTATTATGATTACATATTTGATAATGTGATGACATTGGTGAATAATGTGATTGAGTGCATGCGAGATTTATATTTGGATATGGTACATGAGGTAAACCATGATCTTTATAGTTAAAATTATGAGATGAATCATAATAATGTAATGGAAGTATGGTATAGGTGATTATGCTAAAAAGGTAACTACGATGGAGCATAAATTTTAAATAGTAATATAATATTCAGAGGTTGTTCAGAATTAGTTATGATTGATGTAACAGTAGCCTATGATATAAATTGGTGACATGCCAAAATATAAGAGTAAACGGATATACCTCTTATTTCATTGAGTTTTATTATAAAGGATATTTTGATGTCATGAGTAGTTGAAATCGATTGTTTTGAGGTGTTGAGAATGATTGAAACAACATTGATGATGATGGCAGTTGATTGATAAAGATTGCATGAACAGTAAAGATGATAGTAGCCAAAAATCTTCTTTCGAAGAAGAATTTCATTGAATTAGGTTGAAAAGATTAGTTAGTTTACATTAAGATTGATCAATGAAAGAGCTAATCAGGAATGAATATGAAATGAATCAAAAGTGAATATTGGAGTCATATCCCTAGTGGAGACTTAAGCATAAGAGATAGAGTATATAAATTAGATTTTGATGAATGTATTACCAACACAGGAAGTTAAGTTTGCAAATAAGCTGAAATGTGCAGAGAAATCAGTATGTATGATCAGATAGTAGAATAAGTCAATGTGAACGAATTGAGAGAAAAAATCATTCGAGAAAGGAAGTCAATTGGGAAATTGAAAATGATATGAGATAATACTACCTCATTGAGGAATAAGATACTTAAAGAATTACGAGAACCAATCACGGGCACAAGGAGTTTTTTTTGTTATATCTGTTGGAGTTAACAATTCCCTAACAGTACTATGGTATTGAAGATTAAAGCGATCCAAGCAAAATTTGATGATATATTAAATGTATCTGAGAAGTTGAGAAGAATAGTTTGACTACTTGAGGAAAAACATGTAAATCATCTGAGTAATGAAAGTAAAGAGAATTTTGAGAATTATAACACCGATATTGATTTTATTGACTAGATTTGGAGACTTTATAGTATACAATGATGTTGTATAAGGGATTAGGATAAAATCCAATGCAACATGATAAAGTGATTTCATATGCATGGAGACAATTGAAACCTCATGGGTTGATTCTTCGATACATGATTTAGAACTACTACAGTAGTGATTTCTTTGGAGATAGTATATGTATGGGAACATCTTGGATGTACATAAATATACATATCATTAAAGTTGAAGTAAATATTGAGTTGAAAGAATGGAATATGAGACTGAGACGATACACAAAGTTATTTGAAGGATTATGATTGTGTAAATGAGCACTATACTGGTAAAGCTAGTGTTGTAACCAAATGCATTAAATAGAAAATCCCGATAGCAGTGAAGCATGAATTCAGGTATTGAGGTTATCAAATCTAGTGTAATAAAGAGTGTAGAATGTGGAGTTGAATTTTGAGGTAAATCAAAGTACTAATTGCTATGGAATTGAAGATCAGTTTCACATGAAATGATTAACAAAGCCTAAATTAAGTATTCAGAAATTGAAAATCTTATTTAAGAATCGAAAATGGATCTAAATTCTAAGTTTGAATTGGAAAATGATGCTTTTTGATTGAAATGAGAGGTATGTATACCGATAAAGATGATTGAGCAAAGAAATTTCTAGAGAAAGCACAAATGATAATTTACGCTATACATCCTAGTAGGAATACGTCGAGATAGTGTTTGATGGCTAAGGAGGTAGAAGCAAATGACCACACTTGTGAGTTGTCAACAGTCTTGACTGTTGTAGAGATTATCACAGTGATGTCATTAGAATATTGTATGGAGTGTTATAAAACAAAAAGAGTCGTCTGCCTCTTTATTTGGATGGATAGGGCTAAAGATAGTTGAAGGCCATAATTGATTGGAGATGTTATTAATAAAGGAAATTGACTTGTATTGGGAATTAAGTGACAAAAAAAGAGAGCAATTAAGCTTGAATTGGAGTGGTCCATATACGTTATTAAGAATCGAACCATTGACTTATGAGTTAGTATTATTAACAAAGATGTCTCAGATTCATAATGTGATATATATGAGTATGCTAAGAAATATCGATGCGATATGATATTGATATTATCGACGCAAGAGGTGGAAAATTGTGAATAATTTGAAGCATATTGAGGAATTAGTTAAGAAAGTGAATGATTAAATGAGTGATTGAAAGATTGAGTGAGTATATTGACTGTGATCATTTGAAAGAAATTATTTGAGTGAATAAGTTGCTCGGGAGAATGAGAAAAACATATGATAGCATTACCTCCATTTGTTTAATCACTCAGGAAAGAATTTCGAGGAGGACGAAATTCGTTAAGGGGGGAAGAATTGTTGAACCCCCAAACTTTTCTTGGAAGTTAGAACTATTATATGTGAAATGTTGGAAGTTAAAAGTTGGAAAATATAGTTGGAACATGTTCATTAAGCATGCTTCGGTGTTTTAGCCATAACTTTTTCTCTAGTTATCCAAATGAGACGATTCTTACTTTGGATTAAACTAGAGAAATAGGGCTACAAATTATCTGATAAAATTGAGTTTTAATTCAGACTCTAAGAGTCTCAATTTTTGGATGAAAGTTGAGCACGAAATATTGTTTCAGTATAAGGATAGTTTGGAAATATTTGGGACATAACTTTCAGATTTTCAAACCAAATTGAATGATTTTGGTGTCATTAGAAAATTAAGACAATGAGGAACATTTTTCTAGAAGGAAGTGTTAGCAAATTCCTTCAATTGTTCCATGATCATTAGTTAAGAAGTTAAAAGCATAAGATGTTAGTTTTAAAGACCAAAGGAGGGAAAAATGGAAGGACAAGTTTAATGAGGGGTAAAATTGGAAGAAAGACTAAATAAATGGTTTGAAATAAGAAGAAGAAGAGAGAAGTGTTGTGAGAGGCCAAAGGAGAGAAGAAAATGGAGTTTGAATTTTCAAGAGTTATAATGAGGGTAATTTATTTATAGTTGTTGTGTAATATGAGCAAAATGCTTTGTGTATGAAATATGTGCTAAAAGGGCTTGTTTTGAATTGCTATGATGTGTTTTATGTTATGTCATGCATTGAAAGATGTATGAAATTTTGATATGATTGAATTGTGACAATGATCATATTATGCCATTGAGTTGAATCATAGCATTTTGTATAAGAAAAAGCATGAGAAATGAGATTGTGAATGATTGAATTGAAGCATAAAAATTGATTGTGTTTGGGCGAGAGAGGAACCGCTTCGTAGTCACGTGCACGTTGACGTAAAGCCTTCTCCCAGCTGCCCGCTTGTGGCCCACGAGATTCGAAAAATGGACTCGTTTCGTTCACGATGTAAACTTCAGTTTTGCCGTTTTGTTTCACGGAACCCTCAAGCTATTTGGTTGTGCATTTGTATTTTGACATGATTAGTTATGGTGCAAATTGTTTGTTATGCTTAGATGATAAACTTCATCTAATTATGTGATGATATTTTGAATTATGAAATGTGGATTGAGAGTGTAAATGCTGAATTTTCATTACGAAGTGTATCCCTATATTAATGTTTATATAGATATGTTTGTTTGTGTGGCTCATCGCTAATGGCTATAAATATATTAGCCACTGAGCTATATAGCTCAATCCATCACTTTCCCTCCTCAAGTGTAGAACGAGAAGATTAGCGATCCTTGCAAGACATTGGACAACTTCGAGATAGTTAACTTTTGTACTAAGCAACACTTTGTATAGCTTATTAAGTATGCCAAACATTGAGCATCCATTTGTATTTGTTTTAAGTTTGTGATGTGTATTTTGATATGTAAATAAAGTTTGTTCAATGAATTACTTTGCATAGAAATGAGAACGGGAAATCGAGGATTTCCTTTTGTATATGAATATGTCTTTTAAAGGTTGGAATTTATGATTATGGAAGTGGATTGTGTGTATGCATATGATTCTTTGTTGAGATTGCGAATTGTTGTTCGTTTTAGAATAGGATGTTAGCAATTGGAAAGGTTTTATGGGATGAATTATTTGAGTTGGGATTCAAGAGTTAACGAAAAGTATTTAGCGGTTGAATTGATTTGAATGGATATTGCGTTTTGTAAGTGCATAGGTGTAGAAACTATGAACCAACTTCAGGGAAAAATCTGGATTAATATAGGCTAAATTGGACAAAGTGATCTTCATAAAATTGCAGATTGTCCTCTTAGCTTTCCAACGCTATAAAGTATGTAAATTTTGGGTATTGGAGTTAAGAGATATAAGCATTAGAAAAGACGATGCTGCATAGAAGGTATGAACATGACAGCTGTGGAGAATGATGAGAATTTGGGTATGTTATGAGTTATTTAAGTTGAGGTTTGGGAGTTTAATGCACTCAAATTGATAATTGAATGGTTAGGGAGTGATATCACATTAGAATAAGTGAATTTGGGAAGATTATAAGTGAATATAATGTTAGAATGGATGTAGGAACCATTGGAGAGGCTTGGGAGGAAGATTTGGGTGTCATATGCCTATTTAACGAACATTAGGTCCGTTTAACGGATCTTCTTGGGTGAAAAAAGACCCTCAGCCCAGTGTATGTCCGTTAAATGGACATGGACCTTCTCGGGTAGAAAATGACTTTCCAGCTAGTGTATGTCCGTTAAACGGACATGCATGCCCATTTAACAGACATCCTCGGGTCAGCAGCAGTAAATCGCGATTTTGACCATTTTAGAAGGCGAATCTCGCTTTGAGGTCTTCATGAAAGTTGTAGATCTAGATGTCTTCTTTCAAATGGTTTGAAAATGAAATTAATCCAACATTTTTACCAAAAGTTATGGCAATGACGCCAAGATATGTACAGTTGGAGTAAGGACATAAACATGTTGGATTCTTTTGGTCATAACTTCCTCATCCGACCTCCAAATGAGGTGATTCTTTAAGCAATAGATTCATAAGACATGTATCTATCTCTCTATTAAAATTGGAATCTATTGGAGTTGATTTGAAAAAATTTTATGGAAAGAAAATGAGGGATCGATTGTAAGAGCATAATCGGGGTATGAACACCCTTTAGCTTTTTAAGCATATCTTGATCTATAGGGCTCTGATTAAGATGGTTCTTGATTTAAAAACTAACTAGAGACTTAGAGCTATGATTTATTTGAAGAATTCAACTGAAATTCAAGTTTTAGGTTTCCCAAAATCTGTTCTAAATTAGGAGGAATGAGTTTGATTATGATGATTGATTTGTATGGCACACCATTGAACAAATTGTGAGGAAAATTTTGGGATGTTATGAGAATGAAGATGAACTGATGATGGCTAATAAGGGTTAATTAAAATAACCCTATAGGGTGATATGTTCATGCTTTATATTTTTTGGAGCGATTGTTGGGCTTCGGAAACGGGGCCCAAAATCTTGTGGTATCAGAGCTTAGGCATTTGGGTTCCTCGGCTTAGAATACATAGTAGTATGAATTGTTATGCTATATGACTATTTGTTTGCATTGTGATTTGATTGATTGCATTAACTAACATGCATATCATGCATACATGTAGAAAATAGGAATAGAATGAAACGTAAGCTAAACGTTAGTGTTTACATTGGAGGAGTAAGATGCCACCTCGTAAAAGAAAGGAGTTTTGCAAGGATCTGCTGCACCTGATTTCTCACCCTTAAATAAGGGCACGGATGAGTATAGAATCCCAGAAATTGCAATTGCATGAGTCACATGTATGAACTTTCGTTAAGAGTTGGATTATTGGAAACAATAAGAAGAATGGTATTTTGTCAGAGTGTAAGACAAGGAAAGTTGTGGCTATTTAGAAATAAGAAAATTTTCGTGGTCCGATATGTTAGACATGAATTCAGTATTTGTGGATTTGTCAGTGAATTTGGTAACGGAATTTTGTTGAAGATATGCATTTGAATTGATATGGATATGAAATTATTATCATGAATCGAATGAAAGAGAAATAGAGACAGGGGTGGAAATGGCAATATTTATGGTGTACAAGCAAAGTGGAATTGACAAGCTGAACTTGGAATTTATGATCTAGAATAATTGAGATTAGAATTTCAAGAGGGCTATGCATCTATAATTCTAAATTGATTAAGAATGCACGTATGGAAAAAATGAATGAAGCAAATGATAGTGATATATGTAGAAATCCTCGAGGTTATGTCGACCAGTTATTATGAGTACATATTTGATAATGTGGTTACATTGGTAAATAATGTGATTAAGTACATATGAGATTTATATCTAGATATGGCATATGAGGTGATGTATGATCCCTATAGTTAAAATTATGAGATGAATCAGAGTACCGAGATAGAAGTATGGTATAGGTGATTATACTGCAAAAGTAACTACGATGGAGTAGAAATTTTGAATAGTAGTGTAATATTAAGAGGTTGTTCGGAATTAGTTATGATTGATGTATCAGTAGCATAAGATATATATTGGTGACATGCCAAAATATAAGAGCAAACGAATATGCCTCTTATTTCATTGAGTTTTATTATAAAGGATATTTTGATCATGTAAAGTATGACAAAGATTGAAATTATTGAAATACCCTGAGTAGTTGAAATTGATCATATTGAGGTGTTAAGAGTGGCTAAAACAGTATTGATGATGATAGCAATTGATTGATAAAGATTGCATGAACAGGATGATAGTAGCAAGAAATCATCTTTTGAAGAAGAATTTCATTGAAGTAGGTTGAACAGATTAGATAGTTTATATTAAGAATGATCAAGGAAAGAGCAAATCAGAAAAGAACATGAAATGAATCAAAAGTGAATATTGGAGTCATATCTCTAGTGGAGACTCAAGCATAAGAGATAGAGTATACACAGGAGATATAAATTAGATTTTGATGGATGTATTACTAACACAGGAAGTTAAGTTTGCAAATAAGTTGAAATGTGTGGAGAAATTAGTATGAATGAGTAGATAGTAAAATAAGTCAATGTGAAATATGCGGAAATATAAAGAATGGAGAAAATTATTTAAGAAAGGTAAGTCAATTAGGAAATTGAAAATGATGTGAGACAATGTTACCTCATTGAGGAATAAGATACTTAAAGAATTACAAGAACCAATCACGGGCACAAAGAGTTTTTGATTATATCTGTTGGAGTTAACAATTCCCTAACAGTACTATGGTATTGAAGATTAAAGTGATCCAAGCAAAATTTGATGATAGATTAAATGTATTCGACAAGTTGAGAAGAATAGTTTGAACACTTGAGGAAAAACATGTAAATCATATGAGTAATGAAAGTAAAGAGAATTTTGAGGAATTATAACACCGATATTGATTTTATTGACTAGATTTGGAGACTTTATAGTATACAATTATGTTGTATAAGAGATTAGGATAAAATCCAATGCAGCATGATAAAGTGATTTAATATGTATGGAGATGATTGCAACCTCACGGGTTGATTATTCGATACATGATTTAGAACTACTACAGTAGTGATTTCTTTGGAGACAATATATGTATGGGAACATCTTGGATGTATATAAATATACAGATCATTAAAGTTTGAAGTAATAATTGATTTGAGAGAATTGAATACGAGACTAAAACAATAGATAGAAGTACTAAGAGATTTTGATAATACAAATGAGTATTTCCCAGTAAAGTTAGTGTTGTATCTGATACATTAAGCAAAAAAATCCCAATAGCAGTGAAGCATGAATTCAGATTTTGAGGTTATCAAATATAGTGAAAAAAAGAGAGAGGACATAGATTGTGGAGTTGAATTTTGGGCAAATCAAAGTACTATTTGCTATAGAATTGAAGATCAGTTCACATGAAAGGATTAACAAAGCCCAAATTGAGGATTCAGAAATTGAGAATCTTATTAAGGAATTGACAATAGATCTGAATTTCGAGTTTAAATTGGAAAATGATGCTTTATGATCAAAATGAAAAGTATGTATACCTGATAAAGAGATATAGTATGGAGTAAAGTGAGATAGACATAAGAGTTAAGTGTACTGACACTATAGAGATTTGAACTATGAAGCAAAGGATGAAATGTTCTGAGAGTATCACATTCCCAAGGTGTGCTTAGATTGAGTGCAAGATGTGCTCAGATTAGGATAAAGAAGTAACTAAGCTTGAATTGTATTGGCCCAAGAACTGGACCATTGACTTATGAGTTAGTATTATTAACAAAGATCTCTCAGATTCATAATGTGTTATAGGTGAGTATGCTGAGAAATATTGATACGATATGATATTAGTATTATTGACGCAAGAAGTGAAAATTGTGAATAATTTGAAGCATATTGAGGAATTAGTTAAAAAAGTGAATTACTAAATGAGTGATTGAAAGATTGAGTGAGTATATTGTCTGTGATCATTTGAAAGAAATTATTTGAGTGAATAAGTTACTTGGGAGAATGAGAAAAACATATGATAGCATTAACTCCATTTGTTTAATCACCCAGGTATAAATTTCGAGGGCGAAATTCTTGAAGGGGGAAGAATTGTTGGACCCCAAACTTTTCTAGGAAGTTAGAACTATTATATGTGAAATGTTGGAAGTTAAAAGTTGGAAAATGTAGTTGGAACATGCTTATTGAGCATGCTTTGGTGTTTTAGCCATAACTTTTTCTCTAGTTATCCAAATGAGATGATTCTTGATTTGGAATAAACTAGAAAAATAGGGCTACAAATTATCTGATGAAATTGAGTTTTAATTCAGACTTTAAGAGTTTCAATTTTTTGATGGAAATTGAGCACAGAATATTGCTTCCGTTTAAGAATAGTTCGAAAATGTTTGGGTTATAACTTTCAGATTGTCTAACCAAATTGAATGATTTTGGTGTCATAAGAAAATTAAGACAATGAGGAACATATTTCTAGAAGGAAGTATTATCAAGTTCCTTTAATTGTTCCATGATAATTAGTTAAGAAGTTAGAAGTATAAGATGTGAGTTTAAAGACCAAAGGAGGGTAAAATGGGAAGGACAAGCTTAATGAGGGGCAAAATTGGAAGAAAGACTAAATAAATGGTTTGAAATAAGAAGAAGAAGAGAGTTGTCGTGAACATCAAGAGAGAAGA
>JAOSBP010195769.1:0-13150 GCA_027563825.1 Erythroxylum mucronatum
AGGTTCGACTGTGTGGTATCCTTATTGTAGGGCCCAGCTTATCAGTGGTGGAAGACTGTCCCAGCCAGTACCACCAGGCTTTGCCACCTGAAATGGGAAGACTTTCTGAGGGTCTTTAAAGAAAACTAAATGCCCAAGATCTACTTGGATCGGAAGATGAAGGAGTTTCAAGATTTGAAGCAGGGTAGGATGTCAGTGGCAAAGTATGAGATAAAGTTCAACGAGTTGATGGGTTATGCTACTGTTTTGATTCATACCGAAGAAGACAAGTGTAGGAGGCTTGAGGATGGACTCAATATGGAGATTAGAACAAGGTTGGCAATTTCAAACTTGAGTAGTTTCACTGAGTTGAGGGTTGCTTCAATCAGAATTGAGCAGCCACTGAAAGAGAGACAAGCAGAGACTGAGCAAGGATCTAGAATGAAGAGGTCCAATAAAAGTCAGAGTGATTCTGGTAGAAGATTCAGTGAGCGCCAAAACAAACCTTTCAAACTACCAGCTGGATCAAGGTAGTCAGGATTCAGACAAAGGGGTGGTTTTGTATAGTTCAACAGTGGAAGAGGTACAGTACAGAGTTAGTTACCTCCATATGAGCATTGTGGGAAGAGGCACGGTGGTGAGTGCTGGAGACTATCTGGAGATTGCCTTAGGTACGGCTTTTTTAACGACCAGATTAGAGATTGTCCTGCTGTTTTGGGAGCTCAGTCTGGTATGAGTGGGAGATTTGGGAGTGATGCTATGATCCAGCAGAGCTTAGGTAGTGGCTCCGGATAGAGGAGCGGTGGCAGAGGCAGAGTGAGCTCTGGGAGTCCTTCCGTCAGGACTGAGGTGCGAAGCAGTCGACCCCAGTCACCTCAGTCCTAAGCTAGAGTCTATGCCATGACCAGGTAGGAGGCACAGGACTCTCCAGGTATCGTTGCAGGTGCGCTATTTATTTATGCTCATGAAGCATTTGCATTACTAGATCTAGGATCTATACATTCATTCATCGCACCGCATCTGGCATCTAAGTTGCATTGTGATAGGGAGCTATTATAGTATAGACTAGAGGTGAGTATACTGATAAGTAGTAATATAGTGAGATGGTGAGACTGTATGAGGTTCCAGTGTCCATTATATCGAGCAGAGATCCTATATTTGCTTCGAGATTTTGGAGGAGCTTGCAGTCTGCTTTGGGTACTAAGTTGAACTTCAGTACATCATTTCATCATCAAACAGATGGACAGAGTGAAAGGACAATAAAGACTGTTGAGGATATGTTCAAAGCTTGTGTATTGGAGTTCCAAGGAGCTTGGGATCAATATATGGCATTGATAGAATTTGCCTATAATAACCATTACCACAGTAGTACCGGAATGGCACCGTATGAGGCATTGTATAGTAGAAAAGGTCATTATATTGGGAAAAAGAGGGCTTGAAAATGGTTGAAGGGCCAGATTTGACACAAGATACAATAGATAAGGTGAAGTTGATCCGAAGCCGAATTAGAGTGGCTCAAGATAAATAGAAGAGTTATGCGGATCAACATTGACATGACATGGAGTACAGTATCAAAGACAGAGTGTTTCTCAGAGTGTCATCTTAGAAAGGAGTATTGAGATTCGATAAAAAGGGCAAGTTGAGCCCTAGGTACATTGGTCCTTATAAGATTATTGAGAGGATAGGACCTTTGGCATATAAGTTGGCTTTACCGAATGAAATATCTCAATTGCATAATGTGTTTCATATGAGTATACTCCGAAGATACCAATCGGATCTAATACATGTGATACTAGCTTAAGAAATTGAGGTTGCTAGTAACTTCAACTATATTGAGGAGCCGATTAAGATAGTGGGATCTCAAATCAAGCAGTTGAGGAATCGAGTTATTCCATTGGTGAAAGTCTTTTGGAGGAATCACTCAACTAAGGAAGCAACTTGGGAAATGGAGGAGCATATGAGGAGACAATATCCCCACATGTTCGACCAATCAAGTAAGAATTTCGAGGACGAAATTTCTTTTAAGGAGGGGAGAGTTGTAACATCCCATTACCTGCGGGGAGGTTAAAATAGTAAATATGAGATATTACTAAGATATTAGAAATGCATCTCATGTTCAAGCATTATATGATATACATATACACGTGAATATTGATTTTTTTGCACATGAAAATAATTGTACATGCATTCATTGATAATTCTGGGTATAACTGAATTGTGGATTATGTGTATTAAAAATTTAATTGGTAAGTATATTTGTTAATTTTTAATTTTGGTAAATTTTAGGAATAATGTCCAAAAATGTTAGATATTATTGTACTAGAAAAATGCCAATTAGCAAGTAAATTAATGTATGAAAATTAGAAATAAAAATAAATGACGATGAAGAAATTTGGGAGTTGACTTCAGAACTTTAGAGATAATGATTTTTGAAAATTCAGAGACAAATTGGAGAAAAATATGGAGAAGATTGAATTAGTTAATTGATAACTAGTCTAAAGCCACAGAAGTTAGATAAGTGACAAGTGTTACTTACTTAGTTAAGTTATCACACGAGTGTGTTGGTCTTATACTATACACTTTCATTTGAAAGACCAAGCACTATATACTTGTATTAGATTCTTTGTAGCCTTCTTCCCCAAGTTTCTTTCATTTATACAAAGTTTTTCATCAAACATCCACCAAAATTAAACTTTGCTTTCCTTTATCTTCTACCACTCCCACTTTGTTATCTATTTCTTTTCCCTCAAGAAAACTTGACCCAAACCATCTGCAAGATGAAGTACGTGGTTGCATGAGGATTAGGGCTTCTTGATATTTGAAGATTTTGGAGTTTTAACAAGTAAGTATCGTGGTAATCCTTTTGAGAAGTAGGGATATGAGATAAATTTGATTATTTATTTGTCATTACATGATCATGGAAATAATGGCCATCTTCATGAACAATGTACAAATAAAATAAAAAATATGGATATAATGTTATTTCATGTTTGATGATTACTCTGTGATCAGATAGTGTAGAAATGATTTTGAGTTAGAAAAAACCATAAAAATATGCATGACAAGAGTACAGAGATATGGAAAGTTGATAGTGAAACATATGCTCTGTTTTCCTTTTTCACTGTGTATATATATATACACGTACGTGAGTGTTTTGAGTGTTTTTTTAGATGATTTAAAATGAGTTTAAAGTTAAGGGATAGGTGTAAGGTGGTTTCTGGAGGTGAGTAAGAATGATTAAAGTGATAGTTGAAGGAAGAAAATGAGGAGAATGCAGAAAATGAAAATATAGAAAAATGACAGTGAAGAAATACCGAAAATTGTGATATACGTGAATGAGGTTCTGTTTTGATATTTGTGTGTAATCATAGTTTTTGATCTATTTGTGAATGTGTTGAGCTGAATGGCAGTTGAAATTGTGAAATGAAAATGGAGAATGTACATAAAAAGGAAAGTGCAAGAGAATGAAAGAAGAAACACTAAGAATGAAGAAGATGAGTGAATGAATTTTCTGTTTTTGATGTATGTGCTTTAATCTGAAATTTGGAGTTGTTGTGAATGATTTTATTTGAATGGAAGTCAAAAATGGGGTTGAGAGGAGTTAGGGAAGTTGGTTTGAAAGAAAAGTAAGAATTTAAGTTAGAGAAGTTGGTTTAAAATAAAAGAAAGAAAAGAGAAAAAGGGGTAAAAATAAGGTCTGAAACTTCCATGATTAAACTATATTGATCTAGGAATATTTTGACAAATTTTTTCATGAAATTGTAGATCTTTCTTTTAGCTTTTTATTGATATAAAGGTTGAAATTTTTGGATTTTTGGATTGAAAATTATGGAGGTTAGAAGTAAGGGAGTGCAATTGAGAAGTCGCGATCGCAGCCCCGCTAATTTACGCTGAATGTCGCGATCGCGCTTATTTTTCTTCTCTCACACTTGTGACTCCTCTTCTCACACCCATGATTTTTCTTTCCTCACACCCGTGATTTTTCTCTCTCACGCCTGTGAGTGTCGATGGCTGGACCAGATGTGGTTTTTAATTGTCACATCATGATACTGTGCTCTCTAATAGTCCAACCTTCTTTGTATGTATCTGTCACACCCGTGACTTTTCTTCCTCACACCTGTGACTTCTCTTCCTCACGCCCGTGAGTGTTAATTGCTGGACCACAGTTTTTAATTGTCACATCGTGACACTGTGCTCTTTAATGGTCCAGTGCACCTGAGAGCATTTTGCAAACTGAATAGTCTTGCTTCTTTTGACCATAACTTCTTATCTAGACCTCTAAATGACTTGATTCTTGAACCAATAGATTTCTAACACATTATTCTACCTCTCCATAAAAATTGGTAGCATTATGAATTGATTTGAAAAAGATTGATTGAATGGAAGTTAGGAAATCTGTTGGAATAGTAAGAACTGGTATGATTTCACTGAACATGCTTGGGTATTTCGGTTATATCTTGATCTGTAGATTTCTAAATGAGATAATTTTTGATTTGAAGTAAACTAGAGATATGGGGATACAAATTATCAGAAGAAATAGAATATTAATTCAGTCTTTAAAACTTTTAATTTCTGGATGAAAGTTGAGTATAATGTGCTGTTTCAGAATGAGAACAGTCCTAAAATAGTTGGAGAATAACTTTCAAAATACTGAACCAAATTGAATAATTTTTGTGTCATTAGAAACTTGAGAGATAGGAGAACACTTTTATAGAAGAGAGTATTGCCAAATTACTTCATTTGAATTGTCTAAATGATCAAGAACGGTAGACCTGAAAGTCAGTTTTTGGGAAAAATATGAAATGATTCATTTGGTTATGAAAGTAGATTCAAAGTGTTTATTTGGGTATAAACCCTACGTACAAATGATACTTAAGTGAGTTTTGATATTGGATTGATTTTGTGATGAGAATGATGGAAAAATACCTGGGATTGTCATGGACATGCATTGTTTATATTTCATATACATATATGAGCATTATTAAACACTTATAATTGTGCAAATTGTGATATGTGTGTATTGCTTGTTATAGAGGAGCAACTGGAACGTCAACCTCCAACGGTCTCACTCAATTAATTGTTTGTTTTATATTATGTTTGAATTATAGAATGAATGTGATTTGATTGTGTTGATTTTGGACAATAAAGGTCCGATGATTGTGATATATGAATGAGATATTGAAGTGCTACTTGAATGTGAATGTGGCGAACTAAATGTTTCATGACATGATTGATTATGAGAGATTCATTCCATATATGAATGTATAAACAGATAATGAGAGTTGTGACTTGAGTAGCCACCGAAAATGAACTTAAAGCTCCTAATTGTGATTAAGAGCCAAAGACTCACTATATAAAATGAGCCCTGTATCTCCAACGGATAAGGGACAGTATAAATAAGCTCAGTATCTACAATAGATACTGGACAGTTTAGACACTCGGTCACAACAACGTAATAATTGGGAAAGAATCACATGAGCATTTTATATGCATTTTATTAAACATGATTGATTGATTGAAAATCAAAATTGTCTATTCTTGAGTGAGAATGTGATATGTTATCAATTATGCAAAGTTGTGAAATATATGTTATATATATTGATGTGATGCATGAATTGACTGAACCATCGTTGATGGTTACTTCATTGAGTTCACAAAACTCACCAAAATTGCAACGTTGACTTTTCAGGACCGAGAGACGACTTTAGCTACTAAGGACTCTACAAGTAGTGTAGACTTGTACTTTTGGAACAAAAAGAAATGGCTCAAGGTCGGTCAGCTGGATATGGACAGATTAGATAGATTTTGTGTATTTTCCTCTTTCATGTAGCACATTTTTGTATTAGGCTATGATGTTGTATTAGTATGGATGTTGAAAGATACAATGTAGACATTCGGTGTTTATAAAATGAAAAGAGGAAGTTTGGTTTGAAAATATTATGTTTTTCCTTATAAGGTCTTTTAAGAGAATAAAGATAGTTGATGCCATATTAAGTGAATGTTATGATTGAACATAGCGCATCATTGTCATAGGTTATGTACTGGAATGTCCGCAGGGTGTTCCAGTATGTATCTTAGGGTATGGGGACACTACAATTTGAGAGAAGTTTAGGATAAATTTAGACTTGTGTTTAAAGTTAAAGAATTTGTTTAAAAAATTTTCTCTTCAAATTATTTATCTATCACACGTGTACTATTAGGTGGCTTTTCTTACTTAGACCATAGTCAGCCAGAGAAAAATACAAGTTATACATAGGATGAATAGTAGACTATGAGAATTTGCAAAATAAGGAATTGGAATAATTCAATAGTTGGTAGAAAATACTATTAGGTATTCATTACATAAGAGGTTTAATACTTAGCTAATGTTGAAATCATGACCTAATCAATTTTTTCAACTTAGTAGAATTAGGGAAAAATTAAGCATCAACTGCCAACTTTTTGTAAATTTCAAATAGGGATTTACCTAATTAGATGACATAATAAGAAACAAATAAAAGATTATTACCCAAATTTTAACCTAACGTTGGTGTCTGATGAAGGCCTTTCACCTAAAAAGCAAAAGAAATATTTTGAGTGAGTAATCTTCTATTTGTTTCTCCAATTTAAACAGAAAATTAATGTTATCCCATATTAAGATTCCAAATCCTATACTTGTTAATAGTAAGAAAGAAAATGCCTTAAACAAGATAGGTGTGAGATGGATACAGGATATGCTAAAGCTTCCATAATAACATGGATAAACTACAATCTACATATGCTAAAACTTACTAGTTTTGCTAATTAGATCCTGAAGATACAAATAAGGACTTAAAACAAAAAGATAGGTGTAACAATAATTATTAGGATTTGAAGCAAATTTCGTCCAAAAAAAAGGATTTGAAGCAATCAAAACGTACCAATAAATCATTTTAACTACAAATCGTTACTAATTTTAGGATCCAATCTTTAGGAGAAATCATCACAATTCTAAAATTCAGAGTTTTTAAAAAAGGAAATTCACTCCTCTCTTCTCTCATAAATTGAATGTACAATCCAAATATATAGACTTACCCAATTTTTAACCTAACGCCGATACATCTAAATAGTCCTATAAATTGATGAATAAGGATTGTTGTTAATAAGACACAAAAGGGTGAAGGGATATCGAGAATCCATCCAACTTCTTTTTCTATTGAAGATGAAAGGACTCCAACTAAAGCACAATCGCAAGCCTTTAACTTTTATATGAAATTTAAATAAAAAAATTTATATTATAGAGCAAATATATAAATTCAAGTAAAACAAAAACTAGGGTTAGCAATGAGGCTTAGGCCTAGCCCCATTAGGACTATTTCACCTAAAGCCCGATCGGACTTATGTCTAGCTTTTTTTAATTTTTTATTTTAATAAAAATGTATGTATAAAATTTTGAAATGAAAAAGTTGAAATTAAATTTATTTTTAAAGAAAGTGAACCAAAAAGATTATATATGAGTCAATATTCATTAATTAACATAATTGATCAATAAAAAATGAGTTTTTTAATAAATTTATATATTAGATGTGCATAAAATTATAAAACACTATATTTATTTTTAAAGAAAG
This sequence comes from Erythroxylum mucronatum, assembly GCA_027563825.1. NCBI lineage: Eukaryota > Viridiplantae > Streptophyta > Magnoliopsida > Malpighiales > Erythroxylaceae > Erythroxylum > Erythroxylum mucronatum. The sequence goes on from JAOSBP010195769.1 coordinate 7,566, forward strand.
TGAACATAAATTATGTACGAGAAATTCAACATTTATTTAATTAACACAATTGCTTAATGAAAAATAAGTTTTTTAATTAATTTATATATTAAATGTACATAAAATGATAAAATGAATAAGTTGAAACTAATTTTTTTAAACAAACTGATCTAAAAAGATTATATATAAGAAATGAAATATTCATTTAATTAATACAAGTGCTTAATGAAAAATAAATTTTTTAATGAATGTATATATTGGAAGAACATAAAATGGTAAAAATGAATAAGTTGAAACTAAATTTATTTTAAAAGAAAGTGAACCAAAAAATATATATACAAGAAATGCAACAATCATTTCATTAACAAATAAAACATTAATACTATGAAAATCATTTTATTATCAAAACAAAAGTGTATCATTGTGCTAATATTATCCAAATATTAAACATTTTTTTGAAAAATATTATCCAAATATTTTAACGATACAATTTGCAAAAATTTAAACTAAAATTATCCATTAATGTTGGAGAGTGGAGACTCCACGGAAGGGTAATATTGAAGTTAAGTAGAGTAAACAGGCAAAGACAATAATTTTGAACCTACAAAAAAACAAACAGGTAAATAATTATATCTTAAATTACAAAAAGCTGAAACAATCATATGAAAAAATATGTAATCATAGAAACAAAGATTAAAGATAACAAACTTGTAGTATAGGAAAGGAGATAGTTAATCACTGTAACAAGATTGTCAATAGTTCACATTACTTTATCTGCATATAGAAACTTTAATATGTAAATCATGCCTAATAATTGCATTAAATGAATATTAAGCACATGATAATAAACAATTAAATATACCTTCACTATCAAATTTTTTTGGAAATATTTTTCAGTTGAATAATTCGTCTCCTCCACATTAGTACCTATATTAATATAAAAATTAAAAAGACAATATAAGATAAGATAATATCACAAAAAATAAACAAAATTGATATACCATAAAGAATAGAGTTTAACCTTAATATTCCCATCATCTAACTAACTTTGGGCACACATAAGGGCTTCAATAATACTATGATCAAATCTTGCACGATGAGGACTAATAACCTGACCACCAGTACTAAAAACAGACTCTGAAGTAATATTAGATGCTGGAATCGCTAATAAATCTCATGCATTTACTTGCAATACATCGACTCTACATCTTTAACTTTATTTGCACAATCTGTCATCAAATATTTGTCCAACTCCATCATAGTACAAGAAGTCCTAGCCCTTTTCCTTTCATGAATTTTGCAAATGAGAGTTTTAAATTGTTCTCAGAAGAAGTTGAAGCTAAAGCTGAAGTTGAAACCAAACCAAAACATGAACTTGAAGCTAGAGCTGAACAACCTAAACTACTGCGATCCTAAATTTTGTCCAAATCTTAGTTGATGATCAATAATCAAATGACACCAGAGTTGTTTAATGAGATCCATATGCTCTTGAGCCCGATCACCAGTCATAATAGAAATTAACCCACTCCATCTTGTATCTTAAGTCCAACATAAACATTACTGCCACAGTATGTCTTACTGGTATACAGTATGTCTAACCGTATACCAGTAAAAATTAAAATCCTCCATCATCTACTTTGCCATTGTAAAGCCCATTCATAAAATAAAACAAATCAAATAACTCATCCCAGCCCATAACTAATAAGTTGTATAAAAATAGCATTTGGAAATAAACATTAAAAGATTGAAGTCATACTTAATGATAATTGGAGATTGAATGAGGTTTCTATGGATATCATAAGGCATCTTGACCCACCCGGGTATGTCCCCAATACCTCCCTACCCCGCTGTCTGGAACGGTTAGCTAGCCCCACTAAAATATATACCAATGTTTCAGCCTACCAACTATTGCCCCCCCTTACCGGATGTTCCTTGGTACAAGTTGGTCTGGTCCAAATATGGTAAACCTCGATGCTCCTTTACCTTATAGCTAACCTTCCTACAAAAGTTGCAAACTAGGGATAAACTACCCTACCTATACACCCCCCAATCATTGTTTTCTGTGCATCGCTGCTAATGAATCCATAGACCACTTATTCTTTTCCTGCCCATTTTTTAAAACAATTTGGAACCAATGCCTCACCCACTTCTATTTGCCCATCCTTAACCAGTCTAACCTTTCAACAATCCTCTCTCGGTATAGCAGTGCTTCTAGTATAGGGCTTTCAACATTACCTTATTTCCCTCTCATTCTATCCATGACCGTGTACCTAATATGGACTGAACGTAATGCTAGAACCTTCAAGAATGAAGCCATGGATAAGGAGTGGGTATATCTCGGGGTAATCTCCCATGTTAGGGAGCATCTTACCCTATTCACTGAGGTGAGGTAATTATTTTATTGTTGGTTTTCACTAACTTGCAGGTTGGGTTCCCAGTCTATCTGACAAATTCGAAGGATCAACTCAGTCTCTTCCTCGTGGCAATCAACGCTATGCTATCAAAGGGTCCTCCAGTTGTCTCCAATGAAGACCAGCTATGGGGGTTCAGAATGCTTTCAATTCCTTATCTCATTGGGTTGTCTTTTGTGGATTGATCGTCAGCTAGCTTAGGCGACCCTATTAATTCCTCTTTGGTTTGAGTCTGTTTGCGTTTTATTTGATGCAGGTAAATTCAAGAGTAGTGCTTGGTTTGTAGTGTGGCTTGTTGCTATGTACCAAATTATTGTGTCCTCCGAGGCACTTGTGTTAGAACTTTTTGTATATATCTTGGTTTAATTTATTAATTTTTCTGACTTACCAAAAAAATAAACATTAAGAGAACCAACAAAACCACCATCTTTTCTACATCTTTCTCTTCATTTCCTAGCTGGTAAGTGTATATAAAAAGACACTCTTTCATCTACACGTAACACTTCCCTTATAGGTTCCCTCATTGTGTTTGTTTTGCAGGAAAATTTGAGGAAGTTATGAAGGTTAATAACCCAAAATCCCTCACACTTAGGTAAATTTCTAGCTGCAATTTTGTGACTGTTTTGTGAATTTTGATCACCCTAAGCTAGTTTACAGTTGGGTTGCATGTTGTGATTGTTTAAGACAATAATTGAAGTTGCATAAAGGGATAAAAATGGAGAAAATGTGGCTGAAATTTTGATAAAAGAAAAGTAGATAGGAGAAGAGGAGAGGGTGAAGAAGGTGGCATCTTTTGAAAATTTAAGTTGCATGTAGGGGCAGAATAGGAAAAGAAAAAAGTGAAGGGTAAATCTAGAATTTACTTCCAATAAGGGCATTTTTGGTATTACTTGAAATGGATGAGGATGAAATAGGACTTTTAATTAGTTAAGGGTATTTTGGTAATTAAGGTGGTTAGGTTAGTAAGGATATCATTTTTATAATTAAGAATAAAGTGGAAAAGAGAATAAGGTTGGATTATTAAGTGTAATTGGGTTAAAAAAATTTTTGGTAAATTAGTCTAATAGAATTTTGTAAATTCTAGGTCTGAAGGTCTTAAGGTCTGATTAAGGAGCAATTTGGACTATCAATTAGTTGACTCCAAAATCAAGATAAGGATAACCTTGGACTTTGCTCTTAAAATAAAGTATCATTTTGTTATTAATAAATTATTTTGAATTAGTCACTAATTAAATTAATGATTAGTGGTTTCATACATGAATTCAAGGTGCTTTGAGTTTATATTTTGTTATGTATATTGAAGTGTATTAATTGTTATTTTGGCAAAAATGTATTATTAAATAGAGATTGGTTGAAAATATGTTGTGAATAATTGGTGAAAATCGAGAATCAGTAGCTTGCCTAGGATAGGCTACATTCGATTGTCTTAGATGAATAGGTTGAGTTAATATGAATGAGTGGTGGCTAAGTATTTGTTTGTGTATCAGATATCGAGGCATCCTGAGTCCCGGGGATGTCCTATGCTGTTGACTAGGTACTGGAGTAGTACCAGGATATCTTGAGTCTTAGGGATATTCTGTGTCGATGGCTAGGTACAAGAGTAGTACTAAGGTGAAGATTGAAAATTGAGGTACCCTGTGTCCATATGTATACATTTAATTACATTTCCATTTAGTGAGAGTTTACGATAAGTTAAGGTGAGCTAGCAAACCATTGGATGCAAGCCTACTAGGTTAAGTTGAGCCCAAGCAATTCAATTAAATATTGGAATAAAGTATAAATGGTAGTTATAATTAATATGTGTTAATCATTATTTTGTAAAATTTGTGAGATGTTTGTTAACTGTTTAGATTAGATTGAGTGTTATTATGTATATATGTATTATATGTATGAATTAATCGGTACTAAGTCTTATAATTATTTATTGAGTTATTTGATTTTAAAGGTGTGGTCGGTTATTTTTACTGAGTAAGCAGTTCACCCCTTGCCATTATGTTTTAGAAGATCAAGAGATTGTCGATAACTCCAGTGTACAGGACTGATGGAGTGGAGTTTAGGTGGGACCAGTAAAATAACTAAGTAAAGTTGTTTGTTTGTATATATTTTTGAATGTGACAGTTTGGGTAATTGTGTTATATATAATATTATTGTTTTTGACAAACAATCCTCTCTTTTGGGAATTAATGAGGAATTTGACAATTAATGGTATGTTTTGGGAACTATTAGATTAATTGTGGTTTAAGAATTTTGGGAGCATCACATTACCTAGATCCCCTTATTGGAATCAAATATACAATCAGATAAAACTTTTTTGATCTCACACATATTAATAAAGCAAATGTGTGAAGTTGGATATTTTGTTCCTGAGAATATTTCAGTAGTATAAAATATTTCTAACTTCACACAAAGTCTTTTACCAACTCCTATTGCTCTTTTGTAGGTAAATAAGTATACTGACAATCTTTATCTCAACCTGTTAAACACCTTAACATATAGGATTAATGACTTCAACATCTTTAAAGTTGAGCTTTATTTGGTAGGACAATCAAATACCAATTTCTTCGTCCAATTAATGCATAGATGTTGTGCAGTTTCTTCAAAATTTTTAACTCTTTTGAGTGTTACACTATAATATATTACACTACCTAAGATCAATTCTACTATTTTCTTTATCATCTCCAACATGTCTTTCACAATCAAATTCAAAATATGTGTAAAACAATGCATATGGAATAACCTCCCACCAACCAATAAGATCCCAACCTGTAACTTATTCTTCACCTTTTTAATCATCACATCATTCATGCCACAATTGTTGACTCTTATGCTAGACAATTTGATGTCGATATTGCAATATATTAAACACTCGGTCCACACCATTATTCTTAGAAGGAAAAACTTCTAGAGTGCTCAACCAAGTAATAATAGTTCTTGAAGTTGGGGGAAACTTATTCAGGTTAGGAATATTATTTGGAACCAATTCAGATTTAAGATAGGAAATGGAATTTCTTCTTTCTTATGGCAGGACCCTTGGCACCCTAAAGGTGCCCTAAAGGACATCTGTTGGACCCCAAACTTTTCTTGGAAGTTAGAACTATTGTATGTGAAATATTCGAAGTTAAAAGCTGGAAAATGAAAATGTTCATTGAGCATGCTCCGGTGTTTTAGCCATAACTTGATCTCTAGTTATCAAAA